>CM033622.1:2584706-2744706 GCA_019453435.1 Rhinogobius similis
TCAGAAGGTGGGGTTTCCTGCTTTAGTGATGCCCTCAAACACACACTCAAACTTCTTCTTCCGAAGATCTGACTTCAGTTTACGCTGATGAAAGGACAGAACGACACCCTGAATGAAGACAAACAGACACAGCCCTGAGTCTCAGAGAATACTAAAATGACTGTAGAACACCTTGTTAAATGTGTGAAATGGTCCTACTGCTCCACAGACGCCTCCAGCCAGCCTCCTTCTGCTTCATCCTCCTCAGGAAGTTCAGTGTGACTCTTCAGGAACAGCCTCACTGCTGCTCCTCTGCTCTTCATCCCCTCATCCTTCAGAGGCTCTGAGCATTCTTGGGCAATTTGTACTCAGAACCTTGTGGAGCTTCTTCAGCTCCTTCTGGACAAAAAGTGGAAGATGTCCTCCTCCAGGAAGCTGAGAACCTGACACATTATAAACAACACAAATGCAGTCAGTGTCAGATCTGTGTGAAACAAGTTCTCATTCATCTGAACATTTCCAAACTTTAGTGAATGACAGACCTTAAATATGGAAGTCCAGCTGTGTCTGATGGAGCTGACCTCTGCTGGAGACCTCTGGACCCGGCCGCCTCCACTCTGTCAAAAAGATTAATTCTTACATTTATTTCCAGAAGTCAAGACAATATTTTAACTTCAACTCCTAAACTCACGGCTCTGTTGCAAAATTATATGGGGCTCCATCATGGACCGGTCACTCCCTGAGGGACTCACAGCTGGGACCAGGTTCAGACGGGAGGATGTTTCTGCTGGATCCTGAGACACAGAAGAAAACACACACTTCAGTAAAAACACATGGGGACTGTTGTTATGACTCAGGTCAAGAGAAGCACAACTTTCAATTATTATTTCTTTCATTTTCAAGTCTACATTCATTCCATTATTAACACCTTTATAATTTGACACTTAATAGTTTTTCTTTAACATGTCCTGTCTCTCCAGGGGGAGCTCTGAGCACTGACATTGAATGATGTTTAATCCAGTTCATGTTAATAACTTCTTCAGTGTTTGTACAAAAGTTTTCAAAAGTGGTCATTATGTTTAAATTGTGACATTTGGATGTCAATATCTATACAATTTCTACTTTCCAAATGAATAGTTTAAAATTATTTTCTACAATGGACCTCTTCAAGACAAATGAAGGAAAACACCAAATTAATCTCTCAAAGTCAAAATAGAGATTTGTGAGATCTGTTACTAACCGTTGGTCATGTTTGTTTCTTTTAAAGTTCATCAATCGTCCAATAGAGTTTTCTCACTTCCCAGCGCCGCCTCTGCTTGTGGAGGGAGGGGCTGCGTCCTCTGTGCTCTCTCTGATCCATGCTCAGTCCAGAGTCCTACAGAATGACATCACACTGTTTTTCCCCGCCCACTGATCATCACATGGTTTATTGTTGAACTTCTTATCTAGAATATTAAATCGTAAAATACACAGCTTAAAACAGGATTACTGCTGTTACAAGAAGCACATCTTCTGTCGTGGGTATAACTGACCTGATCCCAACAATCCACCGCTTGGTGAATTTCTGCTTCATTAACTGACAGGAGGAGCTCTGTCGCTCGTGAGAACAACATTGATGTGAATGATGATGATGTGGAATGATGTGAAAGTCTGTGTTCTCCCTTTGGTGTTTTCCTGTTGGACAATCCTTAGACAAGACTTGCTTCTACAAAACCACAGAGAGACAACGTGCAGTGAAACATGAGTCCAAATGAAAGACACAGTGAGGCACATTTAGACATTTAGCAGGGAGGTAGACAGGGGGGCAAAAAGGACAGTAATTGGCTGGGGCTTAGGGTCTCAGGGGCCCAGGAATTGGACTCTCTTCCTATGGAATTTGTGTGTTAGAGGGGCCCATGTGAGAGCTTCTTGCCCCAGGCCACCATACATTTCTGTTGGACGGCCCTGGCGATTTAAGTCAGTGGTTCCATTTCCATGTGTTTGAATGTGGATTGAGCAGAACACAGAGAAAATAAAGCCTGACATTACTCCAGGTCTTTGAACTCATTCCATCACTGCTGCTGTCTGGACCTGTCCTGGACCTGGACTTTGGACTCTGTCTGTGGACCTGGACCTGACCCTGATCCTGAACTCTGGGATCTAAACTCTTTTCACTCTTTACTTTTCTACAAAGATCTTCGACGTCACTTCGGCAGTTTTCTGTCATATTTTGCATTATTTAATCATCAATGAAGCTGCTTTACAAAGAAGACGTTTCTCCAAAGTTGATCTGTCCCTAAATGGAGCCAATAATAAATATGAATCATTAACCTCCATCAGCCTCTGGAGGATCACAGTCCAACATCTTTACGAGACACAACCGTAAAACGACCAGCTTTTATTGTTTTATTCATGTTTATCAGAGATCACAGGAGAGACTTTAGGATCAAAACTTTTACATGTTTTAAAAACACACAACAAACCAATAACAGACTCAGATCTAAAACACAAAAGTCTTGCTTCTCGAGTGTTTTGTGTCTAAACGACATTATAAAATCTGAAGCTGATTTGTTGATGGAGTAAATAGAAATAAGTTTGTGTCCCAGCCTGAAGCTCCCTCTGGCGAGACACTTCAGGTGAACAGGAAAAAACCTTAAATTTAAAGATATCAAATTGAAATGTCTCCTGTAGTTTACTCACTTACATGTAAGAGAAAAATATATTACACGTTTTTCTTCATTTAATGTTTTTTTGTAGAAATAAGGCATTTTATTTGTGAAAATGGCCAAAAATCCACATATTTGGGACATTTAAAACTGAAAAATTGACAAGTTGAATTTCTTGGTTCATTTTGTAACATATTAGTTACAAAATATGTTCAGAGGGGATTGTCGATTTCTGATGTAGTTTTTGAGTGAACTAGATATGACAGAAAATTGTCCCAAAAATTCAAATTTCCGCCTTTTTTACATAAAACTTGAATAAATGAGTTTCAGAGTCTGATCTTAAATCCTTGTTTGGTCTAAATGTGTTGAGTCCAGATTGTACAGTTTGTGTGGATCTACTTTAGGCTGATCTTTATGTCTCGAGGGACAAAAATGCATTTGAAGAAAACAATGTCAGAGAAATCTATGGATGAAGTGGATTCAATGGAAGAATCTAACATCAGGAGCAGATTGGACACGTTTGTTGTTTCCACATGAAGTCGATGTGAGACAGAAAACTGACCCAAAAAAACAAAACAAAAATTATTTTTAAAAATGCCTGAAGTCTCGCCTTAAGTAAGAGCTATTGTTACTTTAAAATAATGAGACTCATAAAACAGTCTGTGATAAAGTCATAAAACATTTAACATGATTCAAAGTTCAATGGATTCAACAGTTTCTCCAGTGAATGTAAAACAATAAATCATGACCTCAGTCTGACACTTACACAAACCACACAGAAAGAAAATGCACTCATTCCATTGTTTTGTTTGAACCCTGCGACTGGCCCCTGTCCAGGGTGTACCCCGCCTAAGGCCCAAAGTCACTGGGATAGGCTCCAGTCACCCGCGACCCCCAACGGGAACAAGAGGGAGGGAATGAATGAAAGGATTGATTGTTTTTCTCACATTAAAATAAATCAAGTAGAAGTTCAAATACTGATGGAGAAAACTTCCATCAGGTCTGACAAACTCACACAATCTGTGGAAAAGTCCTGGTGAAACGACAGTCAAGAAACAAAACAAAATGTCCTTGTGGCAGGAAAAAGGATAGAAGTTGTGTATAAATATAAATATCCAGGAGTGTGACTAGAACACATTTACATTTAAATCCCAGACAAAGACTGTGTCACTGAGTCAAACTGAGCCTCTCAAATGTTTGTTTTATAAGGCCACAACTATCTGTCCAAGCAGCTGCAGTCTTTATCAGAAAATATGTTCAAACTCTTCTTAAATGTTCAGTGAGTTCTAAATGTAAATCGAGTAAATCTTGCTCAGTTTCCACCTGAAAATATGACTCAATAACCATTTATAAGTGAAAAGTCTGACACTGTAAAACGACTATTACAGAAACATTGTGTTGAAAAAGGCCCCCAAGTGTCTGAAATCATAGACAGAGACTCACCGGAGCTGGGGCCCCTGGAGCCTCTGGAGCCTCTGGAGCCTCTGGAGCCTCTGGAGCCTCTGGAGCCTCTGGAGCCTCTGGAGCCTCTGGAGCCTCTGGAGCCTCTGGAGAAGGGGCCCCTGGAGCTAGGGCCTCTTGCGTCTGTGTGTTTGTCTCTACAGAAGGGGCCCCTGGAGCTGGGTTCTCTTGCGTCTGTGTGTTTGTCTCTACAGAAGTGCTGTGGGCCAGGCCTTGCTCAAAGTGCAGCTCTGAGTCACATGACTTTAATAAATGTGATTGACAGATCAGTTTATTTTCACGACAATGTGACGCAGTTTTGCTCCTGTCGCCTCCTGTCTGTTTTCAAAAGCACTACTTTAACAGAAACAGACACAGAGTGAGTAAAGACAGGAGCCTCCACAGGTCCTAGAGCCAGGACCAGAGAAAAGAAACATGCACCAAGAACATTTATGCTTTGGTCCATTTCAAGTCTTTCTTTGGGAGAAATCTTCAGCAAAATTCCTCTTTTCTGCTCCAGTCGTGTTAAAGCACTTGTTAAAGTCAGATGCCCTCCCACGCTCCTTTAAACACTTGTCAGATGCCCTCCCACGCTCCTGTACACGTGTCAGATGCCCTTCCACGCTCCTGTAATCATGTGTCAGATGCCCTCCCACGCTCCTGTACACACATGTCAGATGCCCTCCCACACTCCTGTAAACACATGTCAGATGCCCTCCCACGCTCCTGTAAACAGAACTGTTCCATTTTCGCTCCAAACTGCCTCTGTCACTTCTGTTCTGAAAAAACCTGGATTTGACCAACATTTTCCACAATCTCCGTCTTGTCTCTGACTTACTTTTCATCTCCAAAATTCTTGAACAAACTGTTTCCTCTCCACTTTACACCTGTCTCATTTCAAACAGTCTCTATGAACATGTTCAGTCTGGTTGTGGCCCACTTCACACACAGAAACTGCACTTGTCTCAATCTCCCACATCACTCTCACCACAGCCTTAAATCTACTGCTGTCTCCCTCATTCCTCTCTCTGGCTTCATTTCTCTCTGGTCGCAGTTCGTTCAGCTCAAATCTCACCAGTCCAGCCCCTTCCCTGTCCCAGCTGGTGTGCCCCAGGGCTCTGTCCTGGGTCCCCTTCTCTTCATTATCTACTTTCTCCCACTTGGTTCTATCGTCCGTAAACAACATTCCCTTTCATTGTTGCCCGGATGACACCCAGCTCTACCTCTGAACCCTCTGCTTCACTTCCACCAGCCTCTCTTACCCTCTGTCTGCAGCAAATCAATGCCTGGTTCTGCTCTAATTTTCTCAAACTGAACGTCTCTAAACCTGAAGTCCTCCTGGTGGTCGCCCCTTCCACTCTCTCCAAATCTAACAGTTTCACAGTTTCTATCACTGACTCCACAGTCCTCCTTCCCCTCAGGTCAAGAGTCTGGGTGTCATCCTCCACAGCACACTTTTTCTCCACTCCCACATCAACAACATCACCCGTCCTGCCCACGTCCACCTCCACAACATCTCTGTCTCCCCCCTTGTCTCCCCCTCACAGCCAAAGGATTAAGGGAAAAAATCTGCACCTGTCCTTCTGCTCCTGTCCTTCTGCACCTGTCCTTCTGCACCTGTCCTTCTGCACCTGCCCCTCTGCTCCTGTCCTTCTGCTCCTGTCCCTCTGCACCTGTCCTTCTGAACCTGTCCTTCTGCACCTGTCCTTCGCACCTGTCCCTCTGCTCCTGTCCTTCTGCTCCTGTCCCTCTGCCCCTGTCCTTCAGCATCTGTCCTTCTGCACCTGTCTTTCTGCACCTGTCCCTCTGCCCCTGTCCTTCTGCTCCTGTCCTTCTGCTCCTGTCCTTCTGCACCTGTCCCTCTGCTCTTGTCCCTTTGCTCTTGTCCTTCTACTTTACTTTTGAGCCACTGCACGAGGGTCAACGCTCTCTGTCCAGCCCTGTGGACCAGACTCTGTGGACCAGACTCTGTGGACCAGACTCTGGAGAAGAACAAGCTCAGTGACCCACACCATGGCCTTTTCCTCCACCAACGACCTGGACACACTCTCGTGCTACAAGCCACACCAAGCTGAGCACGAATGAGACTGACTGTCATTTTCTCCGTGGCATCACTCAAACAATTCATTGGATATTGGACACTAAAGCTAACACGGGTGGACGAATGCCACCTAAAAGATGTTTTCATGTAAAGACACAATGGCTAATGTTACTTTTGCAAAAGAAATTTGCAGGGAAACCCACGTCTGAGAGACATTGTTTACAAAGCCACTATCAGGAACCAAAGAATACAAAGCTGGCAAAGGAGAATCAGTTAAAACAGACTACAAAACCACCCTGGATCTGAAACGACAGAGTTTTGATTCGCACTTCGTGAAATTTCGCACAATATGGATCTAACCGTGGAGGTGCTCCTGCAGGGCATGGACGTGGGAGAAGATAAACATCTGAAGCCACTGCTTAAAGGCAGTGAGAAGGACACTGGACAGTGTCTGGACCTTCAGCGTGACCCTCTGACACTGGACAGAGTCTGGGCCTTCAGCGTGACCCTCTGACACTGGACAGAGTCTGGACCTTCAGCGTGACCTTCTGACAGCAGTGGTGGAGCAGAGCCCGGCCGTGCAGCAGACAGACAAAGAGCAGAGGTAACATCACACGGCATTTAGAACTTTAAAGGCTTTTTAATGGAGAATGATTTTCTGCAAATTAGCCACGCTATCAGCAGCACAACACAGCACGTGCTCTCGCCATGAAGAAATGCTTTACACTGATTCATTTTATGAATAGTACACATTGCATTTTGGTATTTCTGATCATCTTATCTTTAAGTTGGAACGTTCTTTGTATAAATATAGTTCAAATCTGCTTATGGCTTAGACTAAGGAGACATCTAAGGAGAAATAGATAAGCTTTATTAAAATAGAAACATAGAGCTATGTTTTGCAACTGAATATTGTTCGTCTTGAGTATGTTTTTTTCAATGGCCAAAATTTTCGACGCAAATTTTGTTTTGGCAAGAATTTTAGGCAGGAACAGTGAATTATTTGAATGGGGTCTTATCTGTCCGCAGTGGATTGTTGGTTTGTTTGATGAAATAAGCTCATTTTTTTTCTATAACAAACAATTATTTTATGTTCAAATAGATTTCATGTTTTCTGAAACGTTTCAAATTATCTAATAAAACATTTTGATTGCAAGAATTAATGAACACTCTTTCTCCCGTCACATGACTCTGAGGTCCTGGCCAGTTCTCCTCATGTGCAGGTGAACTAGAGAAGAGTTGACTCCTCACAGGCCACAGATAAAACAGAGATAAAGGCGGCAGCTGTGAGAGGAACCATAACAGTGGATTCAATCACAAAACTGACATTAGAGTCTTTAAAAGTATTAAGCTAAATAAAGAGAATGGCACAAGGACAATTATGTTACCATTACATGAACAAACTAATATTTTCTTGTGTGAGTCTCTTATTTCCTGAACAGGCTCCTGCTGTCAATCCTTTGCTCCTTTTCACCGCCGCCGCGTGTCAGATGCCCTTCCACACTCCTGTAAACACATGTCAGATGCCCTCCCACTCTCCTGTAAACACATGTCAGATGCCCTCCCACGCTCCTGTACACACGTGTCAGATGTCCTCCCACGCTCCTGTAAACAGAACTGTTCCATTTTCGCTCCAAACTGCCTCTGTCACTTCTGTTCTGAAAAAGCCTGGATTGGACCAACATTTTCTCAATCTCCGTCCTGTCTCTGACTTACCTTTCATCTCCAAAATTCTTGAACAAACTGTTTCCGCTCCACTTTACACCCGTTTCATTTCAAACCGTCTCTATGAACGTGTTCAGTCTGGTTGTGGCCCACTTCACACACAGAAACTGCACTTGTTAAAATCCCACTGATCTCCTCACAGCTTCTGACTCTAGTTTATGATCTATTCTCGTCCTCCTTGATTTAACAGCAGCATCTGTCACCATCTCCCACAGCACTCTCAACACAGCCTTAAATCTACTGCTGTCTCCCACATTCCTCTCTCTGGGTTCATTTCTCTCTGTTTGCAGTTCATTCAGCTCAAATCTCACCAGTCCAGCCCCTTCCCTGTCCCAGCTGGTGTGCCCCAGGGCTCTGTCCTGGGTCCCCTTCTCTTCATTATCTACTTTCTCCCATTTGGTTCTATCTTCCGTAAACACAACATTCCCTTTCATTGTTGCCCGGATGACACCCAGCTCCACCTCTAAACCCTCTGCTTCACTTCCACCAGCCTCTCTCACACTCTGTCTGCAGCAAATCAATGCCTGGTTCTGCTCTAATTTTCTCAAACTGAAAAGAGAAGTGAAGAACAGAAAACATTAAAAAAAAGAGTTTTTTCTGCACAGTCTGGCCTCGCTGGTGTGACGGCTTCACTAAGTGGAGAATGAGGGAAGAGTCTCTGCTAAAATATGATCTAAAGTAGATTAATTTGTGTAAAATATTCATTGAGTCACGTTTGACGATTTTCTCACTTTTAGTCATTTATCGCTTTCAGTTGCATTTTTGATGATTTCAGACCTTTTGGTGCATTGAGTCGCCGCGTTTTTGTCACTATAGAATGTATTTTTGTCACTTTTGGTCACGCTTTTGTCGCTTGTTTCAGATCCTGTTTGTGCAAATCCAAACTACAGTGTGAGCAGTTTTTATTCAAAGCCGAGCAAGACATTTTGTTGTTTGAGGAAGAAATTATTGCACCAAAAATTGCAGCCTTTGTGATTTGCTAATTCCATCCATTAAAATTGCGATTTTGTGTGGATTTGGTTTAATTGTGCAGCTCTGGCCCTTAAGAGGTGAATAAAGTCATCTGCTCAGAGGCTTCAGAGGCTAAACAACAGGAGAAAAAGTGTGTTTGAACAGAGTCTGGCCTCGCTGGTGTGACGGCTTCACTAAGTGGAGAATGAGGGAAGAGTCTCTGTTAAAATATGATCTAAAGTAGATGAATTTGTGTAAAATATTCAGTGTTCATGTGACCAACGACAACTCACTCAACTCAACACAGCTTTGTCACTTTTTTGCTGCAGCTCTGAGTGAAACGGCACAAACAGAAGGAGAGACAGCGCCGACTCATAATCAACACGCCTCAAGCTCCTGGAATAACGTGAGCCGTAAACCAGTGATTCTTAACCATAGGGCCGGGGCCCAAAGTAGGGCCGCGAGCACCTCCTTGAGGGCTGCACGATCACTAATATATAATACATTTAATATGAGATTGGGCCTCGAGTTACTTTAGACAGAAAAAGTCGGGCCTCAAGGTAAAAAAGGTTAAGAACCCCTGCCGTAAACCACACAGTGTTTAAATAAATGGACTTAACAAGAAGGAAGCGGCTCTGGCTCTACAGGTGCAGTGGAAATGTAGACATCAAAAACCTGCTTTTAGACTTTTTTATAATGACACCGTGTCCTATAAAACACTCACAAGAGACTCATTCAACACAACAGGCTTTGAACGACGAATGGTTTAACTGTGTTTATGAGACAAACTCTGATTGTCTTTGTTTACAACTTGAACTTCAGGTGAGACTCTGAGGCAACTTTGTTCACTTTTCTCTCTCACGTCTGGACTTTGATGTGAAACAACAAACGTATCCAATCTGCTCCTGATGTTTGATTCTTCCATCGAATCCACTTCATCCATAGATTTCTCTGACATTGTTTTCTTCAAATGCATTTTTGTCCCTCGAGACATAAAGATCAGCCTAAAGTAGATCCACACAAACTGTACAATCTGGACTCAACACATTTAGACCAAACAAGGATTTAAGATCGGATTCTGAAACTCATTTATTCAAGTCAAGTTAAGTCAAGTCAAAAAATGAGGCGAAGTTTGAATTTTTAGGACAATTTTCAGTCAGATCTAGTTTACTTAAACTAAATAATAAATCCAAATCCTCTCTGTACATTTTTATAACTAATATGTGACAAAATGAACCAAGAAATTTAAACCTGGTTCTGTCCATTTTTCAGATTTAAATGTCACAAAGATGTGGATTTTTTTTTTTTTTTACATAAAAAGTCTTATTTCTACATGAAAACATGACATGATGAAAACTCGCTATACATTTTTTCTTGTGAGTAAACTACAGGAGGATTTTAACATTAATATATTTAAATTTAAGATGTTTTCCTGTTCACCTGCAGAGTCTGGCCTCGCTGGTGTGACGGCTCCACTAAGTGGAGAATGAGGGAAGAGTCTCTGCTAAAATATGATCTAAAGTAGATTATTTTGTGTAAAATATTCATTGAGTCACATTTGATGTTTTCTGTCACGTTTTTCTCACGTTTAGTCATGTTTTTATCGCTTTCAGTTGCATTTTTGATGATTTCAGACCTTTTGGTGCATTGAGTCGCCGCGTTTTTGTCACTATAGAATGCATTTTTGTCACTTTTGGTCGCGCTTTTGTCGCTTGTTTCAGATCCTGTTTGTACAAATCCAAACTACAGTGTGAGTTATTCAAAGCTGCGCAAGACATTTTGTTGTTTGAGGAAGAAATTATTGCACCAAAAATTGCAGCCTTTGTAATTTGCTAATTTCATCCATTAAAATAGTGTTTTTGTGTGGATTTGGTTTAATTGTGCAGCTCTGGCCTTTAAGAGGTAAATAAAGTCATCTGCTCAGAGGCTTCAGAGGCTAAACAACAAGAGAAAAAGTGTGTTTGAACAGACAGCTGCATTAAAGACACAAACAGTCAATCACCAGAACAACATTTCACAAAAACAGTCCCAGGACGAGCTCACGGTTCTGTTGTATCTCCCAGATCTGGCTGAGGAGCTGATGTTAACGTTAAAGTTTGTCTCGGCAGATAAACCCGAGGAGGCCATGCGTTCCCGGAGCTGGCTGAGGAGGCACTGGCCCTGGGCTGTGGGCGGGGCCTTCGTGGGCGTCCATCTGTTCACGTGGATCCTGCAGAGGGCCACGAAGAGCTCCGTCCAATCGGAGCGAGCCCTCCGCAGCCCCGGCCAATCGGACGCAGCCCCGCCCCCGGAGCGGAACGCGGACTGAACAGGACCATAGAATTATAATAAAACCTGGAAGATGAACCAAAATGGCGCCCTGTTCCTCCCTGTGGCATGAGCTCATTGGAGTATGACCCCAAAAAAATGTCTTACTTCCGCATTTACTTCCTGATACAGAGGCGGCCATCTTTGCTTTAGGGCACCACGTGATGACAATCCCCCATGATGCTTTGAGCGACATGAACGACCAGCAGCTGCAAGTTTTTGTGTTAGCGTTAGCTTGTGTGATTGTAATTGTGTTCTTCATGTTAGACACACGTGAAGCGTCTGAAATGAAATAAAATACAACTTACAGGTGTCTCTAGTCGAGCCTTTTCCACGAGCTTCTGTTTGTATCGTCCGACGCTCGTTCACGTGACTCGCACATGTTTACTGTGTCGTCACTTCATATAAAAACGGTAATTTCTGTGATTTTAGAAACGGTAGAAAAGAATATTTCCTTCTATTTTATTTAAATACCGATAATAATTCAGTCCTGTCTGTGATTATAATGTGACATTTTAGAAAGAGGCTGCAGTACCTCACACGACCACTAATCAATCTGGGACACAGACCGAGGGGGCGTGTCTTATCCAGTTCAGTTAATACATCCATGAACAGGACCGTGGTGAAGTCCAAAAGGCCGGGACCGTGGACAGGAAGTGACGCAAAAGATGACGCTCGGCTCGTTCCAGGTTTGAAATTGAAATGCTGAAATTGAAATCTCTGGGCGGCGTTTACTCTGGAGGAAACAGAAAATAATCTCAACCGAAATGTTGGACAAACTCTGCCCTGAACTGTAGACGTGTTGTGTTTGGATGCAGCCGAACACGGTCCACTTTGACACGTCGACGTTTGCTGTGATTGTGTTTAATTTATCGGAATAAACCAAACGGCTACAACGAAAAACACGTGTGGAAATTATTTTAGACCCAGTGTCCGGAAAAATAAAACCCCGGAGTCAGATGTAGAGTCCGTTGGAAGGAAAGGCTTAGGCGCTTTTCATGATTATTCCATCGACTCATCGTTCAGAGTGTGACACAAAGGGTTAATATTGTTCCAGAGAGTGAAATAAACAACTTTTATGAATCACAATCAACTTATTAAAAAAAAGTGTAATTCTACTAATTATTGATTGTTTTCGGAAACAATTCCACGTTTAATGACTGCGCTTGGGATTTTCCATCTTTAGGGTTTGTTTCCATCTCCAGGGCCCAGCAGACACAGATGAACACCGCTCCTGGTACAGAGGGCCCCTCAGAGAAAACACTGGAGAATCTAAAATGAATAAAGGGATTCAGATAAAGGAGGATAAAGATAAAATATATAGTAAAGTAAAAACTAAGACTGGTTGAATGTAAAATACATAAAAACTAGCCTCAATTATAAATAAAATAATAAATTATATTAAATACTAATGTAAATAATAAATATTAATCAAAAGCTAGACTAAAAAGGTGGGTCTTGAGCTGCTCTTAAAAATCTGAACGTTCTCTGCGGCCCTGAGGTTCTCCTCAGGCCGTTCCACAGACGAGGACCATAGTACTGGAAAGACGCCTCGCCGTGAGTGTGTGTCCTGACTTTGGGAATGACTAGGAGCACAGGGGCCCGAGGAGGAGCGCAGGGGCCAGAGGAGGAGCGCAGGGGCCCGAGGAGGAGCACAGGGGCCCGAGGAGGAGCACAGGGGCCCGAGGGTTCATATGGTAAAAGCAGTTCTGAAAGATAAGAAGGCCCAAGACCATTAAGACATTCATAAACCAGTAAAAGAACCTTAAAATCGATCCTGAAACACACGGGGAGCCAATGCAGTGATTTTAAAACCGGTGTAATGTGGCCCCGCCCCCTGGTCTTAGTCAGGACACGTGCTGCTGAGTTTTGTAATAATTGTAAGCCTGAAATAATCTTTTTGTGCAGCAGAGCAGGGCATTACAGTAGTCTATACGACTGGAAATAAAAGCATCAGGGTCTTTGGCCCGAGAGAGAATGGGGCGGACTCTGGCTGTTCTTTAAATAATAAAAACCTATTTTTGTGATGTTCTTGATGTGCGGGATAAAAGTGAGCTCAGAGTCAAAGATAACGCACAGGTTTTTTACTTGTGCTGATGGATTAAAAGACTGTGCTTGGAGTTTGGATAAAAGTTTCTCTCTCTGGGCCTCAGGACCGATGACTAAAACCTCAGTTTTGTCCTGGTTAAGCTGGAGAAAGTTTTCTGCCGTCCAGGATTTGATGTCTAAAATGCAGTTAAAAAGAGCATCCATTGGCCTGGTGTCATCAGGAGACATGGAGATGTAAAGCTGCGTATCATCAGCATAACTGTGGAAGTTGACTCCATGTCTCCTGATGACACCAGCAGAGGGCGCATGTACAAGTTAAAAAGTACAGGACCTAAAATCGAACCCTGGGGCACACCACATGGTATTTTATGGACCCTGGAGGAGCAGGTATCTAAACTTACCATGAATGTTCTGTCTGTGAGATAAGAAGTAAACCATTTGTGCGCAGTACCAGAGAGGTCCACCAGGTGCTTCAGTCTGTTTAAAAGAATAGTGTGGTCTACTATATCAAAGGCAGCGCTTAGATCCAGTAAAACCAACACTGTCACCTGTTTAGAGTCAGAACTTAACCTAAAATCATTTAAAATCTTTGTCAAGGCTGTCTCTGTGGTTTACTCTAAAACCAGACTGACATTCCTCAAAAATGTTGTGTGAGTTTAAAAAATAATTTAACTGAGTAAAAACTAGTTTTTCTAAATTTTTACTTAAAAATGGTAAGTTAGATACTGGTCTGTAATTGTTAAAATCATTAAAATCTAAATTACTCTTCTTCAGCAGGGGCCTCACCACCGCCGCTTTAAAGGCAGTGGGAAAGACCCCTGTCTGAAGAGAGCAGTTCATCATGTTTAAAAGCTCCTCCCTAAAAGATCCATAAAATGACTTAAAAAACTGGGTTGGAATTGGATCTAAAAGACATGTGGTGGGTCTCACTGTGGAGAAAACTTTATCAAGACTCTCAGCATTAACCAGGACAAAACTGTCCAGTGTTTCCTCCGGTAAAGACAGACCATCAGATGTGTTAAAAACAGAAGTTCTACTTGATAAAATGTCACATCTGATAGTGTTTATCTTACCCATGAAGTGGTCGGCAAATTCCTCACAGATGGAATCAGAAGCCGTTATTTGAGGTTTATTAAAATTGGGGTTAAAAAGTTGATCAATTGTAGCGAAAAGAACTTTGGGATTATTTTTCTGATCTGTGATTATCTTACTGAGATGTGCTTTCCTTGTATTCCTCATTGTTTTATTGTAAAGTGCTGCTTGTTCATTAAAAATGTGCTTGTTAATTGTTGTTTTGTCTTTTCTCCATTTTCTTTCTGCCGCCCTGGAGTCCCTCTTCAGTTGTTTGAGTTGTTCATTTCTCCAGAGGGGTTTTGATCTCGAATGGATCTTTTTTAATTTTAGTGGAGCGACCTGATTGAGGGCAGACTGAAGATTACTGTTAAATCATTGACAATAAAATCACAGGGGGCAGGTAAAACAATTGGAGGGAGGTCACCTAAAACATTAATGAAATTTGCAGCCACTTCAGGGGTCAGATGGCGCCTCCTCACAGTCTCACCGACGTCTCCCGCTGAATAAAACCAGTGATGTTAAAAAGCACACAGTAGTGGTCAGACACAGCCAAGTCGACAACAGAGGACACACTAGCGGTGAGGCCAAGCTTGTATATTGATTAAATAAAATAGGTTTGGTGGCCAGAGACTTTGCACAAATCGATGCTGTGCCACCTCCCCTTTTAACACTCCTAGTAGAAAATGTAAAGTTAAAATCAGGTGGGGAGGCCTCGGTGAGAATAACTGATGCATCTGCACCCAGCCAGGTTTCAGTTAAAAATAAACAATCAAGTTTGTGGTTTAAAATCATGTCATGAATGATAAAAGACTTGTTCAGCAGAGAGCGGACATTGAGTAGAGCCATGTTTAGAGTAACCCAGTTGTGATAATTACAGGAATGGTGGAATACGTACATGATGGTTTTGAGTCTATTGATGCAGCAGTGGATGATGAGGGGGTGGCGTGTTGTCATACAGATTGTAGGGTGAGGTTGATGTTGTGAGAGAGAAGGCGAGATCCAGAGAAGTTCGGGTGTAAGTGGTCCTTTTTAAAAAGATCAGGTCTCTTGAAGAATAGAAGGAAGTTGTCCACATAGGGGATATTGTGAGTTGTGCAGTAGGATTTGAGAAATAAATGAAGAAGTCTCAAGTGGCTGAATTTGATGTCTCCAAAGCGGGGAGGTGGGAATGGTCCTGAAACAACACACTGTTTGTTTGAGTTTTGGATGGTATTGATGAGAGATATGAAGTCTTTATTGAGGGTCTCTGATTGCTGTAGTTTGAGGTCATTTGTACCAACGTGAATTACTACTGTGGATACTGTGGGGAAGCGGTGGAGGATGGTGGGGGCAGAGTCTGTGATGTCCTTCACGAGAGCACCTGGATGACAGGAGGTGTAGCCTTTGCTGACTCTCACGTGCCGGACCATGCAGGAGCCCAGGACCAGCACAGACGGGCCTGGCCTGGGCGCGGAGGTTGGCGCATCTGAAGAGATGAGTGCCTGATGATTGCGCGGCGCCGCAGCAACACCCGCAGGAGCAAAGCCACTTCCTCGGTCACACCGAATGTCCAGGCTCGATGTGCCCATGGGAGGCACAGCTCCAGTGTTTCCCGGCTCACGGCAAGTGTTCGGACTTATCGTGCGCTGGGAGGGCGCAGCGGAGCCCCCGGACCCACGACGTGCGGTTTGGCCTGGCATGTGTAGGGGGGAAGCCACGGAGCCTCCAGGCGGGGCTGGAGCGGCAGGTGGAGGCAGTAGCGGGAACTCACTCTCATACAATAGACCCAGAGGTGGCGGTGATCCACTATCCATGGTCCGCGACCCGGGAGGATGTTTTGGGGCTGGGGTGAAATGCAGCTGCCCAGAGCGAGTCTTGACAGCTGAGCCACGCGTCTGAGAGCAGGCTGGAGGCGTCAGCTCAGAATGGTTGCGCCGCGGTCGTTTTGCTTGTCTGGACCCATCATTTGTCCGTGGGCCAGACTTGACTGGAGTTGAACTAATCGGGGCTTTTGGCCTGGCTCCCTGCTGAAACCAGCGACGCGCCTCTGAGTTCGTGGCACCGGGAGCCGATGTAGATGGCCGGGACACGGAGACGTTGGGTGTGTAGCTAGCAGTTTCGGCAAGCCCAGGATTAAGAGACATTTAAATATGAAAAATGGACAGAACCAGGTTTAAATTTCTTGTTTCATTTTGTAACATATTAGTTACAAAAATGTACAGAGGAGATTTGGATTTATTATTTAGTTTTCAGGCAAACTAAATTGGACTGAAAATTGTCCTAAAAATTCAAATTTCACCTAATTTTTTTTACTTAAAACTTGAATAAATGAGTTTCAGAATCCTCCTTAAATCCTTGTTTGGTCTAAATGTGTTGAGTCCAGATTGTACAGTTTGTGTGGATCTACTTTAGGCTGATCTTTATGTCTCGAGGGACAAAAATGCATTTGAAGAAAACAATGTCAGAGAAATCTATGGATGAAGTGGATTCAATGGAAGAATCAAACATCAGGAGCAGATTGGACACGTTTGTTGTTTCATGAAGTCGATGTTGAGAGAAAACCTTTTCCTGTGGAGTCTGGCTTTAACTGGTTTGGGTCAGGACTTAGGTTTAGGACATTAAATAAGTCGTTCCAGCCTTAATCCTTAATCCACGTTCTTAATCAATGATCTGTTCATTATGAGTTGAGTCTTTGTTCATGTTTTTTTAGTCAATGTGCAGTTTTTATAAAGTGTCACCAAGACATTTTCTCCAAATGCATTTTTCTCAGAGACAAAGATCAGCCTCAAAGTAGATGCTGCACAAAACTTTACTCCTGTTGATATCGAATTCTCACTCTGATTTATTCAAGTTTTAAAGGTTTTTTGTACAATTTTCAGTCAGACTTAGTCGACTCAAACACTACATAAGATATACAATCCTCGCTGGAAATGTTTTTGATTTAAAATGTCACAAAATGAAGCAGGACATTTAAACCTGGCTCTATCTATTTTCAGATTTTTGTCCAAACATCTGTGCAATTCTGGACATTTTTACAAACTGTAAGAAAATGGTGCATCGCTTTTAATTAAAAAATATATATTTTCCATTCGGTTTCAGGGAAATTGGATGAATTTTACATTTTGCAGAATTCCTTCTATTGCTTTGGGTGAAATAAATGATTTTAATATAATTACGTTTTGTGTTTTCACTAAATGGCAAGAAATGAATTCAGTTTAATGTAAAATCCAGCCATTCATTTATTTAATGAAACATAATTAAAGTGATTGCACAAAAACAGATGGAATTAACTTTTATCACATTTTTAATTTTATTGTCTTCATTCCAAACAGTTGTACATGCATCTTTAAAAAATACAAACATATTAAGGTTTTACACTTAGAGCTATTTTATATGTTTTTGTAAATGATAAAATCTTCTGTCCAACACAATGACACAATTTTCTGCAGAAAACCTTAAGGCTTTATCTGGAAGCACAAAACGGACCCAGAAAGAGTCACACATTTTTAATCATAGCGCCACCTGTGGCTGAATGAAGGCAGTGGAGGCGGAGTCATTCCACTGAGACTTGAGTGTCTGGTTTGAGACGTGGGTCACACACAGTTGTATTTGACCCACATTAGAGCGAGTCTGTGGGAGCGCACACAGACACTGAGGAGTCAAGAGACCAGACCATAAACCCAGGGACCAGAGTGTGAGTGAATGTGGTGTTGAAGGTGTGGAGGTGGGTCAGAAGGTCAGAGGAGACTGTGTAGAAGGACAGAGAGCCAGCAGGACAGTCCACAAACACTGCTACTGTCCCAGAAGAACTGGACCAGGGCTGAGGGAGACGGGTTTGATTGTTATTGTGCCAAACAGAGAAACCACCTTCAGAACAGTCCAGACTCCAGGACTGATCATTGTATCCAAACAAACTGTCATCACTGTCTCCTTTCCTTCTGATTTCTCTGTAAGACACTGATATATAAACCATTCCACTCCACTGGACCTCCCAGTAACAGCGACCAGTCAGACCAGTGTCACACAGAAGCTGAGTCCACCAGTCAAATCTGTCCTGATGATCTGGATACGGCTGATCCTCGTTCACAAACGTCGCCTTCTTGTTGTTGTCAGACAGTTTGAGTCGTCTGTGAGCTGTGTTTGGATCCAGAGTGAGATCACAGAAATCTGATGGAGAGAAGACACAAACACAGCAGTGAGTCCCCCGTCCGCTCTCCACATGTGCAGACACACACTTTATGAACATTTCATTAAACAACAATCTGACTGCATTTATTCAACAAACAAACAATCAAAGGTTTCACTTCAATGGGATTTGTTTATCCATCAATGTATTTTTGAACAAAAACACAAACTTATTTCTTGTTAAACTTTTTAGTTCCAAATATATATATATTTTGTCCCACTCAGGACCCTGAGGACGTAAATGTCCACTTATAAAAACTTCAATAAAACATCACAGATTCATATATTTTTCATGTTTTTGTTCAATCCAAAGATATATCCCTGCCCTGATCAAAAACATCAATAAAAATAAATAAATGCAACTTTAATCCTATAATGGTTTTAAAAGTTGAATTTCACATAAAACTGAAGCCAGATCTAAACATTTTATCTTTGTCTTTGGATGAACAAGTTTGTGTAAATGTGAAGTTTGGGCCTTTTTAGTTGGTGTCGGATCAGATTATAATCCGTTCTGATGTTCTTCCTGTTGATTTGAACGGAGCCTTCTGATTCTCCTGAAAATACCTTCATCTACAAATATCACACAAACAATGAGAAAATAAACACATTTCTAATCATGTTTGGTTCATTTTTACAGGAAGTGAAATGTCTCATCTTTACAGTTTATGGCTTAAATCTGTCTTTTATCCATTACTGGCAAATGTTTAAATGTGTCTTATTTTCCCATTGATTCTAACGGGAGCCTCTAAAATGTGCCTTTAATATTAAATATCTTTGTCATAGATAATAGACAGATGAACCCGCCTAAGGCCCAAAGTCACTGGGACAGGCTCCAGTCCCAGCGACCCCTAACGGGAACAAGCGGCAGAAGATGAATGAATCTTTGTAAAACAATAAACCAAACACAGTTTGTGTCGATGGTTGGATTCATTCTTGACAAACGTGAAATGAGTCCATTTGATCAGGTTTGGTTTCTTTCACTTTTTCCTCTTTGTTTTGCTTGAAATGTATGTTTTTCCTCGTTATGTTCAATGGGACCTTTTAAAGGGAAAATGGCTGAATTCAGTGACGAAAACTAAAAATGACTCATTGAACTTGTTTTCTCACAAATTAAACCAAATATACCTGAAACTCTGATTCTATTTCCAAAGTGACAGAAGGATTAAAGTCACTTTGCAGAGTTTTCTCGAGGCCCATTAACCTGTTAATAATTAAGTCCCACCTATTTTGTTCCATTCTCGTCCAGTGACTTTAACCGTCATTTTCCCAATTAAACCAGTTTTAAAAGAGTATTTTGATATAAAATAATGCTTGATTTCAAACACATACTTCGTTGTACAAACTCCAAATTCACTGCAGGTTTTGTCCCACTGGTCGACTACAACTGGGTCAAATGTCAGAGCTCTGGGTCAAGTTTATTGAAATAGTGCTTATTATAATGTATTTGTGCTTATAACTGTGTAATAGACACAAATGAACCAAAATGCAATAAAGACAAACACATTTCTTCAAACATGTCAAATAAAGTGCCACCTCATTCCTCCATTTCCCCTCCAGGCGCTATTATGTAAATGAGGCTAATTAGCATATGCATGAGCTGCTCCATTGTGCACAGCTTCCCCTGCGCCCCCTGCAGGCTTTACCTGGGAGTGTGACACATCTTTGTGAAGCTCAGAGGGAGCTCTATGTGATTACACTGAACCAAAAAGAGCTAATGCTAATGAGCTAATGAGCTAATGAGTTAGCTTCAGAGTTAGCTTCAAATTTAGTTTCAAATTTAGCTTTAGAGTTAGCTTCAAATTTAGCTTCAGCGTTAGCTGCAGGGTTAGCTTGGGACGAGTGGGAGAACAAGGAGAGACAAAGCAATCCAGTCTGATGTTGTTGGAAGATTTATTTTTGTTCTCTTTATCATAAATTGTTTATTTGTTTATAGAATTTAAAATTACATTTTATCATGTTTTTTTAGGACGAGGCAGTACTTCAATGAAAATATGTTTGTAAATTCTCGAAATCTTTGAATCTTTAATTCTTTTTTTTTTTTTGGGGCCAAAATCAGATCAAACCATGATTGACAGCCATAGCCTGAATAAAGATGTTAATTTTTTTTTTTTTTTTGTCTTTTTAGGGTTTGTTCTCAGCTGCTGTCCTTTGGCCAGTGTCTGTGTGATGTCTGCTGTTGTTCTGGTGATGAGGAGGACTGACAGCAGAGGCACAGCTCAGAGGAGAACAGGGGATTGTCTCCAGAAGAAGAATGAAGGTCCCAGTTGAACATGTTTGGGCTGAAACATGAGTGCAGTTCCACAGCTCCAGACTGGACTCTTCAGGATCTGCTTTAATAATAACTCTGTTCAGTGATGGACACAGCTGTGGACCACAGTCTGAGGACTCTGCTGTCCAAGGATCAGGAAACAGTTACACACAAACACACAACACTGAGCTTCATATTTGTGCTGAGGACTCAGTTTCCCATCATGCATTGTGTCTTGTACACAGGTTAAATAAATCTGTGTCAAATGGAGTTAATTCAACACTTACACTTTCTGGGTCCTGGTTTTAACCTCTGAGCTCCAGCATGATCCAGTCTGAAACACATGACATCAGTCTGAAACACACGAGTCTGAAACACACGAGTCTGAAACACATGACATCAGTCTGAAACACACGAGTCTGAAACACACGAGTCTGAAACACACGAGTCTGAAACACATGAGTCTGAAACACATGACATCAGTCTGAAACACATGACATCAGTCTGAAACACATGACATCAGTCTGAAACACATGACATCAGTCTGAAACACATGACATCAGTCTGAAACACATGAGTCTGAAACACATGACATCAGTCTGAAACACACGAGTCTGAAACACATGAGTCTGAAACACATGACATCAGTCTGAAACACATGACATCAGTCTGAAACACATGACATCAGTCTGAAACACATGACATCAGTCTGAAACACATGACATCAGTCTGAAACACATGACATCAGTCTGAAACACATGACATCAGTCTGAAACACATGACATCAGTCTGAAACACATGACATCAGTCTGAAACACACGAGTCTGAAACACACGAGTCTGAAACACATGAGTCTGAAACACATGACATCAGTCTGAAACACATGACATCAGTCTGAAACACACGAGTCTGAAACACACGAGTCTGAAACACACGAGTCTGAAACACATGACATCAGTCTGAAACACACGAGTCTGAAACACACGAGTCTGAAACACACGAGTCTGAAACACATGACATCAGTCTGAAACACACGAGTCTGAAACACACGAGTCTGAAACACACGAGTCTGAAACACATGAGTCTGAAACACACGAGTCTGAAACACACGAGTCTGAAACACACGAGTCTGAAACACATGAGTCTGAAACACATGAGTCTGAAACACACGAGTCTGAAACACATGATTCTGAAGTAATAAGGAGCTCTGTGATTGGTTCTCAGGTTGTTCTAACCAATCACAGAGCTCCTTATTACTTATTCTTTATTTCGTTGCCTTTATCCAGGACCAGGAGCGCCCTGGAAAAGCTCATCACAGAAGCTCAAAGAGTTTGAAAAGGATTTCCTAAAAGGATTTGGAAATGCATAAAGTCATTGTCCAACGAGGTTCCTTTGGTCTTCTGATGATTCAATATTTGAAGGTTCTTATTTCAGACCAGAGGACAATGAACCGGGACGAGGGGCCTTTTTACTCTCACACACCTGGGACACGTCCTAAAGAAGTCGGACTGCAGATGGCGCTGTAGGAAAACCTGACCAAAACCTGTACAGATCAGCTGACAAGACACGTCACAGCGACATGGAGTGACTCTGATGAAGAGCGAGTGAGCCGTCCAAACTGTCAGAACAAACACTGGTCTGAAAGAAGAACCTTCAAATGTGCATCAAGTCATTTTTATTAAATCCACTTTAAAAAACTCTTAACAAAAGTATTTGGGAAATTATTTATCAAATGTTAAATATTAAACAATAATATGTTTGGTTCAAGCAGCTGAGCTCAGGACAAACAATACCTGGATTAAACCTGGACTAAACCTGGACTAAACCCGGACTAAACCCGGACTAAACCTGGACTAAACCCAGACTAAACCTGGACTAAACCTGGACTAAACCCGGATTAAACCTGGACTAAACCTGGACTAAACCCGGATTAAACCTGGACTAAACCTGGACTAAACCTGGTCTAAACCAGGATTAAACCCGGACTAAACCTGGACTAAAAACCCAGAGTAAACCAGGACTAAACCTGGACTAAAAACCCAGAGTAAACCTGGACTAAACCTGGACTAAAAACCCGGACTAAACCTGGACTAAAACCAGACTAAACCTGGACTAAACCCGCACTAAACCTGGACTATACATGGACTAAACCCAGTCTAAACCAGGACTAAACCTGGACTAAATCCAGACAAAACCTGGACTAAACCCGGATTAAACCTGGACTAAACCCAGTCTAAACCAGGATTGAACCCAGATTAAACCTGGACTAAACCTGGATTAAACCTGGATTAAACCTGGACTAAACCTGGGTTAAACCTGGATTAAACCTGGACTAAACCTGGACTAAACCTGGTCTAAACTTGGACTAAACCTGGACTAAACCTGGTCTAAACTTGGATTAAATGGTGACGTACAAATCGTCCATGTGAACTCGGCCAAACAAACGTTTGGCCTCTTGTGGAGCACAAGAGGAAGGAGAGTTCATCTGCGCTTCATGCCACGTTTCTGCCGCCGGTAAAATCTGAGGAGGAACATGTCAAAGTGTCAGAGGAGCACGAAGAGGAGCTGGAGAAGAGAAGGCAAAGCTGACTCTGTGAACGACCAAGAACAACAAGTGATCCTGACTCTCTGGTCCAGACCGAGGTTCAGCCGTCTCCAGATCCAGCGCCACAGACGCCACGGACTAAACCAGGCCCTGAACCAGGTCCCAATCCTGGTCTTAAACCTGGATCTAAACTGGCCTCAGTGAAGCTCAGACTGAGGACCAAAAGAAGAAAGCAGCGTCCGACGCCAAAACCACAAAACAAGCTTCAATCATGGGCTTCTTCAACAACAAATGAGCCTCAGACACTTTATTTAAATAGTGTTTTACAGAATAAAGATGAGAACGGCAAAAGAATGAAGACAAATGAGAGAAGACACCATTCTTTTTCATATTTTACATGTCCAGCAGCTGATACTGTCCTTTTATCAGATTTTAGATAAAAATAACTAAAATAAGAAAAAAGTCCAACGGCCAAAGCCGAGTGTTGAAGCTCCTCGAGTAAAAGGACTCAGGACGCAGGTTTCTCCATCACTTTACTGGACCATTTTACAATTTGGGAAAGATGATTTTTGTTTTTGATAAAGAGAGATGAACAGTTCCTGTCTGTCCATTGACCACTCCCCCGTGTCCCCCTCAGGTCAAGAGTCTGGGTTCATCCTCCACAGTTGTCTGTCATTTCAGTCACACATCAATAACATCACTGGGTTTGTCTATTTCTATCTTCACAACATTCTCCTCCTCCGGCCCTCCCTCACAGTCCACTCTGCTTCTGTCCTCGTCAACAGCCTCGTCACTTCTCGTCTCGACTGCTGTGACTCTCTCCTTTCTGGTCTCCCTCTCAAATCAGTCTAAAAGATGGTTTCATTAACTAAACAATAAAGAATCGACATTTGTTTTTTGATCTGTCCTTGTGCAGAGACTTTTTAAACATTTTGATGACTGGGACTTGGTGAGTAAAATAACTGTTTTATTTTAATTTAGTGTAATTGAACTCTATAAAAAAAAAAAGTTAAGTTAAGGTGCACTGGATTCATGAAGTTTTATGGTTAAACGGTGAAGCACACGGTGCATTAAAACCTAGATACGCAAGAATTGTTCTTTTCTCTTCCACCATTTTGGTGATTTTGAGGTGTCACCTCAAAAAGCACCAAGTAAGAAAAGTAACGGACATTTGTGAGAGTGGTCCATACCTGAGTGTGTCCAGTGTGCAGTGGGGGTCCTCCTGTAGAGCAGACAGGAGCTTTACTCCTGTGTCTCCTGGATGGTTGTAGCTCAGGTCCAGTTCTCTCAGATGGGAGGGGTTGGACCTCAGAGCTGAGGCCAGAGAAGCACAGCCTTCCTCTGAGACCAGACAACCTGACAGTCTGAGGACACATGATTGTAATCAGTCGATTAATTATTAACATTCAACCCAGATGTGACACATAACAGATTGTGTGTAATATTAGTGAATTAACCCCTCTGACCTGAGCTGTTCCAGTTTACAGTGAGGACTCTTCAGTCCAACAGACAACATCTTCAGCCCTGAGTCCTTCAAGTCGTTGTGACTGAGATCCAGGACTCTCAGACTAGTGGACTGGGAGATGAGGACTGAGGACAGAGCTTCACAGCTTCTCTCTGACAGGTTACAGCTGCTCAGTCTGTAGACAGAAAACATTGTTTGTGTAGAAGTTGAATTAAACCATCCTCTGTTAAACAAAGGTGACTCACAGAGCTTTGTTGGAGGCCTTGACCACTGGCAGCAGCCTCAGGAGAGCCTCCTCTGAAGCACAGTATTTCTTCAGCTCAAACTGGTCCAGATCTTCTTCTGATGACAGTAAGATGAAGGCCAGAGCTGACCACTGAGCAGGAGACAGTCCACCTTCAGACAGACGTCCTGAACTCAGGTACTGTTGGATCTGCTCCACCAGAGAACGCTCATTCAGTTCATTCAGACAGTGGAGCAGGCTGATGCTCCTCTCTGCAGACACATCCTTACTCAGCTTCTTCTTGATGTACTCAGCTGTATCCTGATTGGTCTGGGAGCTACTTCCTGTCTGAGTCAGCAGACCTTGTAGAAGGCTCTGATTGGTCGAAACTGAAAGACCCAGGAGGAAGCGGAGGAGCAAGTCCAGGTGTCCATTTGGACTCTGTAAGGCCTGGTCCACAGCTGTCTGGTGAAGATACTTTAGTTTTTGTATAGATGTCTGTGTTTTCTCTGAGAGCAGGTTGGTCCCAGAGTTGATGAAGGTCTGATGGACGTGAAGAGCAGCCAGAAACTCCTGCACACTCAGATGGATGAAGCAGTAGACCTTGTCCTGGTACAGGCCTGGCTCCTCTCTGAAGACCTGTGTGAACACTCCGGAGTACACTGAGGCCGCTGCAGCGTCGAGCCCACACTCGCTCAGGTCACACTCGTAGAAGATCAGGTTTCCTTTCTGCAGCTGCTCAAAGGCCAGTTTTCCCAGTGACTCCACCATCTTCCTGGTCTCTGGACTCCAGTGTGGGTCTGTCTCAGATCCTCCTTCATACTTGATGTTCTTGACTTTGGCCTGAACCACCAGGAAGTGGATGTACATCTGAGTCAGGGTCTTGGGCAGCTCTCCTCTCTCTCTGCTTTTCAGCACATGCTCCAGGACTGTGGAGAGGATCCAGCAGAAGACTGGCATGTGGCACATGATGTGGAGGCTTCTGGACGTCTTGATGTGGGAGATGATTGTGTCGGCCTCGTCTCTGAACCTTTTCCTGAAGTACTGCTCCTTCTGCGGGTCGGTGAACCCTCTGACCTCTGTCACCATGGAGACGCACTCAGCAGGGATCTGATTGGCCGCCGCGGGTCGTGTGGTTATCCAGAGGCGAGCGGAGGGAAGCAGTCTCCCCCTGATGAGGTTCACCAGCAGCACGTCCACTGAGACGGACTCTGTGGGGTCAGTCAGGGCCTGGGTTTTGGTGAAGTCCAGAGGAAGTCTGCACTCGTCCAGACCGTCCAAGATGAAGAGCACCTGGAGGTCTTCAAAGCTGCAGAGTTCTGCTTGAGTTTGACTAAAGAAGTGATGAACAAGTGTCACCAAGCTGAAGCTTCTCTCCTTCAGCACATTGAGTGCTCTGAAAGTGAACGGGAACAGCAGCTGTATGTCCTGGTTGGCTTTGCCTTCAGCCCAGTCCAGACTGAACTTCTGAGTGAGCACTGTTTTCCCGATGCCAGCCACTCCCTTTGTCAGCACTGTTCTGATTGGTCCATGTGTGCCAGCTGGGCCTTTAAAGATGTCTTCACATGTGATGGCTGTCTCTGCTGGTCCTGGTTTCCTGGAGGCTGTTTCCATGTGTCTGACCTCATGTTCCTGGTTGACCTCTGAAGGCCCTCCCTCTGTGATGTAGAGCTCTGTGTAGATCTGCTTCAGAAGGGTGGGGTTTCCTGCTTTAGCGATGCCCTCAAACACACACTCAAACTTCTGTTGCAGCTCTGACTTCAGCTTACGACCACAAACTCCAGAATAACTCCCTGAATGAAGACAACAGACACAGCCCTGAGTCTCAGAGAAGATAAAATGAATGTGAGCACCTTGTTAAATGTGTGAAATGGTCCTACTGCTCCACAGACGTTCAGCCAGCTCCTTCTGCTTCATCCTCCTCAGGAAGTTCAGTGTGATCTTCAGAACAGCCTCACTGCTGCTCCTCTGCTCTTCATCCTCATCCTTCAGAGGCTCTGAGCATTCTGGGTAATCTGTACTCAGAACCTTGTGGAGCTTCTTCAGCTCCTTCTGGACAAAAGTGAAGATGTCCTCCTCCAGAAGCTGAACAGACACATTATAAACACACAAATGCAGTCAGTGTCAGATCTGTGTGAAACAAGTTCTCGTTCATCTGAACATTTCCAAACTTTAGTGAATGACAGACCTTAAATATGGAGTCCAGCTGTGTCTGATGGAGCTGACCTCTGGAGACCTCTGGACCCGGCCGCTCCCCTCTGTCAATCAGATTAATTCTTACATTTATTTCAATCAAGACAATATTTTAACCAACTCCTAAACTCACGGCTCTGAGGCAAAAACAGGGGGTCGTCCCATGGACCGGTCACTCCTGAGGGACTCACAGCTGGGACCAGGTTCAGACGGAGGATGTTTCTGGTGGATCCTGAGACACAGAAGAAAACACACTTCAGTAAAACACATGGGACTGTTATGACTCAGGTCAGAGAAGCACAACTTTCAATTATTATTTCCTTCATTTTCATTCTACATTCATTCCACTGTTAACACCTTTGTATTTTATACTTAATAGTTTTTCTTTAAGATGTCCTGTCCTCCAGGGGGAGCTCTGACACTGACATTGAATGATGTTTAACCAGTTTATGTTAATAATCCTTCTGTGTTTGTACAAAAGTTTTCAAAGGTGGTCATTATGTTTAAATTGTGACATTTGGATGTCAATATCTATACAATTTCTACTTTCCAAATGAATAGTTTATTTTCTACAATGGACCTCTCCAAGACAAATGAAGGAATGCACCAAATGAATCTCTCAAAGTCAAAATGGAGGTTTGTGAGTCTGACTAACCGTTGGTCAGGCTTGTTTTTAAAACTAATCCATCGTCCCATAGAGCGTTCACTTCCCAGCGCCGCCCTGCTGGTGGAGGGAGGGGCTGCGTCCTCTCTGTGCTCTCTCTGATCCATGCTCAGTCCAGAGTCCTACAGAATGACATCACACTGTTTAGCCCCGCCCACTGGTCACATGGTTTATTGTTGAACTTCTTATCTAGAATATTAAATCGTAAAATACATTGAATCAGGATTACTGTTACAACAACACATCTTCAGTCGGGTATAACTGACCTGAGCCCAACAATCCACCTCTTGGTGAATTCTGCTTCACACTGACAGGAGGAGCCTGTCGTTCAGAACAACATTGATGTGAATCTGTAAAGTCTGTGTTCTCCCTTTGGTGTTTTCCTGTTGGACAATCCTTAGACAAGACACTTCTACAAAACCACAGAGAGACAACGTGCAGTGAAACATACAGTAAATGAGTCCAAATGAAAGACACAGAGGCACATTTAGACATTTAGGGAGTAGACAGGGGGGACAAAGAGGACAATTGTCTGGGGCCTCAGGGTCTCAGGGGCCCAGAATTGGACTCTCTTCCTATGAATTTGTATCAGAGGGGCCCATGTGAGGCTTCTTGCCCCGGGCCACCACATTTCTGTTGACGGCCCTGCATTTAAGTCAGTGGTTCCATTTCCATGTGTTTGAATGTGGATTGAGCAGAACACAGAGAAATAAACTCTGACATTACTCCAGGTCTTTGAACTCATTCCATCACTGCTGCTGTCTGGACCTGTCCTGGACCTGGACTTTGGACTCTGTCTGTGGACCTGGACCTGGCCCAGATCCTGACTCTGGATGGCTGCCCGGGTGCAGACACACAGCAGGACATGTGGTGAATGTTTGCCTAAAAAGTCACCTAAAAAACAAACTGGACCTTGGATTGCGCTGTCAACGCACTTTGTTGTTTGGACAACTCTTTATCTCCTGTTAATATCAACCTGTCCAAGAAAAAGGGATATTTTAACCCTTAATCCAACCAAGTGTAGCCAGCACTTGTTGTTCACAACGCCAGACCACCTTCAGGTGAGCAGGAGAAGACCGTTATAGGCAAAACACCACCTCTGGGTGTTTTTAATCTTTTGCTGATACTTCTTTTGGCTGGTGATGTTGAACTAAACCCCGGACCAGAGCCTGCTGGGCCTACACCTTTGTCAGCTCAGCTAACACCATGGCTAGCTGGGCTTCCACCACTGCTAGCTGGGCTTCCACCACTGCCAGCTGGGACCCCACCACTGCCATCTGGGACCCCACCACCGCCGCCTGGGAACCTGCCACCGTTGGCTGGTTCCGCTCCAAGTAACATCAATAAAGGATACAGGAAACAGCTGAATCCTGCCACACTAAAGCACAGGAAAAGGAATGTATTTTGGACAGTCAATGACTCTAAATTAATATGGGACCCAAAATCAAAGCCAAAGGGCATCTTATGTGGACATTTAAATATTCGTAGTTTTAAATCAAAAAGCGATGAAGTCCATCACCTTCTTACTAACTCTAACATTGATTTTCTTTGCCTTTCTGAAACGTGGCTTCATAAATTCTCCCCGACTGCAATGTTATCTGTACCTGGATATAAAATGTTTCGCAAAGACAGGCAAAATGCTAAGGGTGGGGGTGTAATGATTTATGCAAAGGAGTCCTTTAACTGTAATGAAATACAAATTAATTATGAAAATGATTTGGAATTTCTTAGCCTAAATGTGACTTTGTCACAACAAATGTCCTTCACCCTTGCTGTTATCTATAGACCTCCCTCCTCAAATGTGGATTTTTATGATAAGCTGGCTTCGGTAATGAAACAATAAAATTTTGCTAAAGAGGTCATAATCATGGGGGACTTTAGCATAAATTGGGATGTTTATCAAGTCAGGAAAAATTTGAAAAAGATTATGGATGAAAAGGATATGACCCAGATTATCAGTGGCCCCACAAGACTTACAAATTCCACCAGCACTCAAATTGATCTAGCCTTTACTAACAGGCCTGAGAGAATTTTTAAACAATTCAATATCCTGATGGGGCTGTCTGATTACAATCTTATTATGGTAAACAGAAAGTTAAATAATAAGCGTTTTAAACCTTTGGCTGCTACAGAAATTTATAGAATACCAAAAAACAAAATTTTAAAACTGAAATCGAACAGTTAGATTGGGATGAATTACTCCATGGAATGGATTTAGACAAAGACTGTCAGAATTTCTAGAATAAAATTAAACAAATTATTGCAAAATTCATGAGGAAAGTTAAATTAAAATCTAAGTAGAACACTCTTCCCTGGCTAAATGATTCAATTCTAAAACTAATGAAAGATCGAGACCATGTCCTAAAGTTGGCTGTTAAAAATTCATAAATCGGTGTAAATAGACACCAATTTGTATCACTTAGAAATAAAGTGGTGAAAAAAATTAGAAAATCTAGAGCCAACTTTTTTATCACTGCATTAAATAGTGCCCGTGGAAATTCAAAAATGATCTGGAATCACATTAAAAAAATGACAGGTAACCATGATATGAATAAATATAAACCAAAAGAGATCATCTTTAATGGAATTAGCTTAACAAAGCCTAAATTAATAGCAGAGGCCTTCAATAATTATTTTATTGATTCTGTTGATGATGAAATTTCAAAAAACTTTACCTCAGATTTGACAATAGAAAAGCAAGCACTGTCTACAACACAATCCTTTGCCATTTCAAATATCAATGAAACGCAAGTTCTTAACATCATAAGGGCTCTAAGTTCCTCCAAAGCGACAGATGTTTTTGGAATGGACACATGCTCAAGGATCTTGGCTCAGTGCTTGCCTCGCCAATTACCTTCATCATTAACTTTTCTATCTCTTGTGGCAATTTCCCAAATGCCTGGAAATCTGCAGTTGTTACCCCAATTCTCAAATCTGGTAATGCAAGATGTTTGCAGAATTTTAGACCAATAAGTATTCTCCCAGCTGTTTCAAAAGTCCTTGAAAAATGGGTCTCCAAGCAGATCATCCAACATCTAAACAATAGCTCCCCTTCTCTCCATCCAATGCCGTTTGGCTTAAGAGCAAAACATTCAACAGAGATGGCTACATGCCTCTTTATTGAAAAAATAAGATCTCTCTGGACAAGGGTGGTGTTGTAGGGGCAGTTTTCCTGCCATGCCGTTCTCTGTTCGCAGCTTCTACACTTCAACTTCTCTGTAACAACTGTGAACTGGATCTGGTCATATTTAAGTGGCCGCTCACAATCTGTATCAATTGAAAATTGCCAATCAGGGTCTCGTACAGTTGCCACAGTGGTCCCGCAGGGATCAATTTTGGGTCCTATACTGTTTAGCCTGTATATAAATGATTTACCAACTGTCTGTCCGGAAGTCGAGTGCATCATGTATGCAGACGACACTGTTTTATTTGTGCATGGGCGCTCTAGAGACATTGTTGCAGCTAAGCTCACCAAAGCCATGAATGGAGTTGCATCCTGGTTGCATGGGCACTGCTTGCAGCTGAATGTTGCAAAAACTAGGGGCATGTTTTTTAGTAAAACCCCCAATGCATCTCCAGATCCTGAAATATTTGTTGCAGGAGAAAAGCTGGAGACTGTAACCCAGTATAAATATCTCGGCCTCTTGATTGATTCGCAACTCACTTTTAAAGCGCATGTTGATACGCTGTGTAAAAAAGTTAAATTGAATCTCTCAAATTTCCGAATAATAAGGAATGATATGTCTACAGATGCAGCAAAAATGTTTTTACACATTATGATTTTTAGCCATTTTAATTATTGTATAACGAGCTGGTCACAAGCTAATTTAAGCACATTAAAACCCCTGGAGAGTCTGTACAAACAGTCCATCAAAGTTTTAGATAAAAAACCAAGACAATATCACCATTGTGGACTTTTAAGAAAGTATTGTTTTTTAAGCTGGACAGATCTCCCCAAATTTGCTCATTTGTGCCTCATTTACAAAGCCCTACATGATTTGGCCCCTGCTCCTCGAGCCGCTCTCATCGCCCAAAGAAACATCTCAGGTCGTGTCACTCGAGGCTCAATGAGAGGTGACTGTGTAATCCGTCTGAGAAAGAGCAGCTTCAGTCAGGCGGCCTGGTCTGTGAGAGCTGTGCACCCGACACCATTAAACACTTATCCTCTTACAAAACATTTAAGAAACATTCACAACAGTGGCTGGTGAACACATTTACATGCACACATTAAAACCTGTCTATTTGGCAGCTCACTGTACATTTTTGTAAATATTGTATTATATTTTGTGTTGATGTTGTTTTTTATTAACAATGTCTGTTTTTGTCCGTTTTATTGCCATTTTGACATCATGGCCGGGGGACTACAGATGAAAAATAGCCTCTTTGGCTAATTCTGGCTGTTTTACTCATGTTTTATTCATGTGTTTTATGAAATTGCACTGTCCCCTAAAAACTAAACTAAACTAAACTAAACTCTGGGACGAAAACTTTTCACTCTTTACTTTTCTACAAAGATCTTTGACGTCACTTCTGCAGTTTTCTGTCAGATTTTGCATTATTTAATCATTCTTTTCTCTATAAATAAATCAAACATCTGTAGATGAAGCTGCTTTACAAAGAAGACGTTTCTCCAAAGTTGATCTGTCCCTAAATGGAGCCAATAATAAATATGAATCATTAACCTTCATCAGCCTCTGGAGGATCACAGTCCAACATCTTTACGGGACACAGCCGTAAAACTACCAGCTTTTATTGTTTTATTCACGTTTATCAGAGATCTCAGGAGAGACTTTAGGATCAAACCTTTTACATGTTTTAAAAACACACAACAAACCAATAACAGACTCAGATCTAAAACACAAAAGTCTTGCGTCTCGAGTGTTTTGTGTCTAAACGACATTATAAAATCTGAAGCTGGTTTGTTGATGGAGTAAATAGAAATAAGCCGGTCCCAGCCTGAAGCTCCCTCTGGCCTCGTCCCTCTACATTTGACCCGCTCAAAGTGAACGTCTGTCAAACTGTGTCTTTGTCCTGAGAGCGTCCTGCTGTCCTCAGACGAGCCCCGCTGCTCTCTCGTTTACGCTCTGCGGCTCATCCACACACAGGAAGTCACACCAACTCACTGCTTCTGTCAAAGAATCTGAGACAAAAGGGCTTCTTTACATTCAGCCCTTTGACCTTGAGCTTTAGGCTTTTTCTTGTGCTCAAACTTTTAGAGCTGCTCTCATCAGTCTGAAGCTGAAGCTCTTTCCAGTCAAATCAGTGCACGTCTGATCTGTCTTTATCTGGTACAAACAGCAGAAGTGACTGCAGCTGCCAAACGTGAGCTGAAGGCGAGACACTTCAGGTGAACAGGAGAAAACCTTACATTTAAAGATATCAATTTGAAACGTCTCCTGTAGTTTACTCACATAAATGTAAGGGGAAAATATATTACACGTTTTTTATCATGTCATGTTTTCATGTAGAAATAAGGCATTTTATTTGTGAAAATGGCAAAAAATCCACATATTTGGGACATTTAAAACAGAAAAATTTGAATTTGAAAAGTTGAATTTCTTGGTTCATTTTGTAACATATTAGTTACAAAATATGTTCAGAGGAGATTGTGGATTTCTGATGTAGTTTTTGAGTAAACTAGATATGACAGAAAATTGCATTTGAAGAAAACAATGTCAGAGAAATCTATGGATGATTCAATGGAAGAATCAAACATCAGGAGCAGGTTGGACACGTTTGTTGTTTCACATCAAAGTCCAGATGTGAGAGAGAAAACTGACCAGAAAAAAACAAAAAAATAAATTTAAAAAATGCCTGAAGTCTCGCCTTAAGTAAGAGCTATTGTTGCTTTAAAATAATGAGACTCATAAAACAGTCTGTGATAAAGTCATAAAACATTTAACATGATTCAAAGTTCAATGGATTCAACAGTTTCTCCAGTGAATGTAAAACAATAAATCATGACCTCAGTCTGACACTTACACAAACCACACAGAAAGAAAATGCACTCATTCCATTGTTTTGTTTGAACCCTGCGACTGGCCCCTGTCCAGGGTGTACCCCGCCTAAGGCCCAAAGTCACTGGGACAGGCTCCAGTCACCCGCGACCCCCAACGGGAACAAGAGGGAGGGAATGAATGAATGAAAGGATTGTTTTTCTCACATTAAAATAAATCAAGTAGAAGTTCAAATACTGACGGAGAAAACTTCCATCAGGTCTGACAAACTCACACAATCTGTGGAAAAGTCCTGGTGAAATGAAAACTGCTTACAACGTGACACATCTAAGACTGTTGAAATGTTTTATCACAGTCAAGAAACATTTGTTGAACCTAATGTCCTTGTGGCAGGAGAAAGGATAGAAGTTGTGTATAAATATAAATATCCAGGAGTGTGACTAGAACACATTTACATTTAAATCCCAGACAAAGACTGTCACTGAGTCAAACTGAGCCTCTCAAATGTTTGTTTTATAAGGCCACAACTATCTGTCCAAGCAGCTGCAGTCTTTATCAGAAAATATGTTCAAACTCTTCTTAAATGTTCAGTGAGTTCTAAATGTAAATCAAGCAAATCTTGCTCAGTTTCCACCTGAAAATATGACTCAATAACCATTTATAAGTGAAAAGTCTGACACTGTAAAACGACTATTACATAAACATTGTGTTGAAAAAGCCCCTCAAGTGTCTGAAATCATAGACAGAGACTCACTGGAGCTGGGGCCCCTGGAGCCTCTGGAGCCTCTGGAGCCTCTGGAGCCTCTGGAGCCTCTGGAGCCTCTGGAGCCTCTGGAGCCTCTGGAGAAGGGGCCCCTGGAGCTGGGGCCTCTTGTGTCTGTGTGTTTGTCTCTACAGAAGTGCTGTGGGCCGCGCCCGGCTCAAAGTGCAGCTCTGAGTCACATGACTTTAATAAAAGTAAATGATTGACAGATCAGTTTATTTTCACGACAATGTGACGCCGTTTTGCTCCTGTCGCCCCCTGTCTGTTCTCAAAAGCACTACTTTAACAGAAACAGACACAGAGTGAGTAAAGACAGGAGCCTCCACAGGTCCTAGAGCCAGGACCAGAGAAAAGAAACATGCACCAAGAACATTTATGCTTTGGTCCATTTCAAGTCTTTCTTTGGGAGAAATCTTCAGCAAAATTCCTCTTTTCTGCTCCAGTCGTGTTAAAGCACTTGTTAAAGTCAGATGCCCTCCCACGCTCCTGTAAACATGTGTCAGATGCCCTCCCACGCTCCTGTAAACATGTGTCAGATGCCCTCCCACGCTCCTTTAAACACATGTCAGATGCCCTCCCACGCTCCTTTAAACACATGTCAGATGCCCTCCCACGCTGTAAACACATGTCAGATGCCCTCCCATGCTCCTGTACACACATGTCAGATGCCCTCCCACGCTCCTGTAAACATGTGTCAGATGCCCTCCCACGCTCCTGTAAACATGTGTCAGATGCCCTCCCACGCTCCTGTAAACATGTGTCAGTAAACACGTGTCAGATGCCCTCCCACGCTCCTGTAAACACGTGTCAGATGCCCTCCCACGCTCCTGTAAACACGTGTCAGATGCCCTCCCACGCTCCTGTAAACATGTGTCAGATGCCCTCCCACGCTCCTGTAAACATGTGTCAGATGCCCTCCCACGCTCCTGTAAACACGTGTCAGATGCCCTCCCACGCTCTGTACACACGTGTCAGATGCCCTCCCACGCTCCTGTAAACATGTGTCAGATGCCCTCCCACGCTCCTGTAAACATGTGTCAGATGCCCTCCCACGCTCCTGTAAACATGTGTCAGATGCCCTCCCACGCTCCTGTAAACACGTGTCAGATGCCCTCCCACGCTCTGTACACACGTGTCAGATGCCCTCCCACGCTCCTGTAAACACGTGTCAGATGCCCTCCCACGCTCTGTACACACGTGTCAGATGCCCTCCCATGCTCCTGTAAACACGTGTCAGATGCCCTCCCACGCTCCTGTAAACATGTGTCAGATGCCCTCCCACGCTCCTGTAAACACGTGTCAGATGCCCTCCCACGCTCCTGTAAACATGTGTCAGATGCCCTCCCACGCTCCTGTAAACATGTGTCAGATGCCCTCCCACGCTCCTGTAAACACGTGTCAGATGCCCTCCCACGCTCCTGTAAACATGTGTCAGATGCCCTCCCACGCTCCTGTAAACATGTGTCAGATGCCCTCCCACGCTCCTGTAAACACGTGTCAGATGCCCTCCCACGCTCCTGTAAACACGTGTCAGATGCCCTCCCACGCTCCTGTAAACATGTGTCAGATGCCCTTCCACGCTCCTGTAAACACGTGTCAGATGCCCTCCCACGCTCCTGTAAACATGTGTCCAGATGCCCTCCCACGCTCCTGTAAACACGTGTCCAGATGCCCTCCCACGCTCCTGTAAACACGTGTCAGATGCCCTCCCACGCTCCTGTAAACACGTGTCAGATGCCCTCCCACGCTCCTGTAAACACGTGTCAGATGCCCTCCCACGCTCCTGTAAACACGTGTCAGATGCCCTCCCACGCTCCTGTAAACATGTGTCAGATGCCCTCCCACGCTCCTGTAAACACGTGTCAGATGCCCTCCCACGCTCCTGTAAACATGTGTCAGATGCCCTCCCACGCTCCTGTAAACACGTGTCAGATGCCCTCCCACGCTCCTGTAAACACGTGTCAGATGCCCTCCCACGCTCCTGTAAACACGTGTCAGATGCCCTCCCACGCTGTAAACACATGTCAGATGCCCTCCCACGCTCTGTACACACGTGTCAGATGCCCTCCCACGCTCTGTACACACGTGTCAGATGCCCTCCCACGCTCCTGTAAACATGTGTCAGATGCCCTCCCACGCTCCTGTAAACACATGTCAGATGCCCTCCCACGCTCTGTACATGTGTCAGATGCCCTCCCATGCTAATGTAAACATGTGTCAGATGCCCTCCCACGCTCCTGTAAACATGTGTCAGATGCCCTCCCACGCTCCTGTAAACACGTGTCAGATGCCCTCCCACGCTCCTGTACACACGTGTCAGATGCCCTCCCACGCTCCTGTAAACATGTGTCAGATGCCCTCCCATGCTCCTGTAAACATGTGTCAGATGCCCTCCCACGCTCCTGTAAACACGTGTCAGATGCCCTCCCACGCTCCTGTAAACATGTGTCAGATGCCCTCCCACGCTCCTGTAAACATGTGTCAGATGCCCTCCCACGCTCCTGTAAACACGTGTCAGATGCCCTCCCACGCTCCTGTAAACATGTGTCAGATGCCCTCCCACGCTCCTGTAAACACGTGTCAGATGCCCTCCCACGCTCCTGTAAACACATGTCAGATGCCCTCCCACGCTCCTGTAAACATGTGTCAGATGCCCTCCCACGCTCCTGTAAACATGTGTCAGATGCCCTCCCACGCTAATGTAAACATGTGTCAGATGCCCTCCCACGCCTGTACTCACATGTCAGATGCCCTCCCACGCTCTGTAAACATGTGTCAGATGCCCTCCCACGCTCCTGTAAACATGTGTCAGATGCCCTCCCACGCTACTGTAAACACGTGTCAGATGCCCTCCCACGCTCTTTTAAACACGTGTGTCAGATGCCCTCCCACGCTCCTGTAAACACGTGTCAGATGCCCTCCCACGCTCCTGTAAACACGTGTCAGATGCCCTCCCACGCTCCTGTACACACATGTCAGATGCCCTCCCACGCTCCTGTAAACATGTGTCAGATGCCCTCCCACGCTCCTGTAAACACGTGTCAGATGCCCTCCCACGCTCTGTACACACGTGTCAGATGCCCTCCCACGCTCCTGTAAACACGTGTCAGATGCCCTCCCACGCTCTGTACAAGTGTCAGATGCCCTCCCACGCTCCTGTAAACACATGTCAGATGCCCTCCCACGCTCCTGTAAACACGTGTCAGATGCCCTCCCACGCTCCTGTAAACACGTGTCAGATGCCCTCCCACGCTCCTGTAAACATGTGTCAGATGCCCTCCCACGCTCCTGTAAACACGTGTCAGATGCCCTCCCACGCTCCTGTAAACATGTGTCAGATGCCCTCCCACGCTCCTGTAAACACGTGTCAGATGCCCTCCACGCTCCTGTAAACATGTGTCAGATGCCCTCCCACGCTCCTGTAAACACGTGTCAGATGCCCTCCCACGCTCCTGTAAACACATGTCAGATGCCCTCCCACACTCCTGTAAACACGTGTCAGATGCCCTCCCACGCTCCTGTAAACATGTGTCAGATGCCCACCCACGCTCCTGTAAACACATGTCAGATGCCCTCCCACTCTCCTGTAAATATGTCAGATGCCCTCCCACGCTCCTGTAAACATGTGTCAGATGCCCTCCCATGCTCCTGTAAACATGTGTCAGATGCCCTCCCACGCTCCTGTACACACGTGTCAGATGCCCTCCCACGCTCCTGTAAACATGTGTCAGATGCCCTCCCACGCTCCTTTAAACACATGTCAGATGCCCTCCCACACTCCTTTAAACACGTATCAGATGCCCTCCCTCGCTCCTCTAACTGTGTGTCAGATGCCCTCCCACGCTCCTGTACACACGTGTCAGATGCCCTCCCACACTTCTGTAAACATGTGTCAGATGCCCTCCCACGCTGTAAACACGTGTCAGATGCCCTCCCACGCTCCTGTAAACATGTGTCAGATGCCCTCCCACGCTGTAAACACATGTCAGATGCCCTCCCACGCTCCTGTACACACATGTCAGATGCCCTCCCACGCTCCTGTAAACACATGTCAGATGCCCTCCCACGCTCCTGTAAACACGTGTCAGATGCCCTCCCACGCTCCTGTACACACGTGTCAGATGCCCTCCCACGCTCCTGTAAACAGAACTGTTCCATTTTCGCTCCAAACTGCCTCTGTCACTTCTGTTCTGAAAAAACCTGGATTGGACCAACATTTTCAACAATCTCCGTCCTGTCTCTGACTTACCTTTCATCTCCAAATTCTTGAACAAACTGTTTCCTCTCCACTTCACACCCGTCTCATTTCAAACAGTCTCTATGAACATGTTCAGTCTGGTTGTGGCCCACTTCACACACAGAAACTGCACTTGTTAAAATCCCAGTGATCTCCTCACAGCTTCTGACTCTAGTTTATGATCTATTCTCGTCCTCCTTGATTTAACAGCAGCATCTGTCACCATCTCCCTCAAAACTCTCACCACAGCCTTAAATCTACTGCTGTCTCCCACATTCCTCTCTCTGGGTTCATTTCTCTCTGGTTGAAGTTCCTTCAGCTGAAATCTCAGCAGTCCAGCCCCTTCCCTGTCCCAGCTGGTGTGCCCCAGGGCTCTGTCCTGGGTCCCCTTCTCTTCATTATCTACATTCTCCCACTTGGTTCTATCGTCCGTAAACACAACATTCCCTTTCATTGTTACGCGGATGACACCCAGCTCCACCTCTAAACCCTCTGCTTCACTTCCACCAGCCTCTCTTACCCTCTGTCTTCAGGAAATCAATGCCTGGTTCTGCTCTAATTTTCTCAAACTGAACGTCTCTAAACCTGAAGTCCTCCTGGTGGTCGCCCCTTCCACTCTCTCCAAATCTAACAGTTTCACAGTTTCTATCACTGACTCCACAGTCCTCCTTCCCCTCAGGTCAAGAGTCTGGGTGTCATCCTCCACAGCACACTTTCTTTCCACTCCCACATCAACAACATCACCCGTCCTGCCCACAACCACCTCCACAACATCTCTGTCTCCCCCTTGTCTCCCCCTCACAGCCAAAGGATTAAGGGAAAAATTCTGCTCCTGTCCTTCTGCACCTGTCCTTCTGCACCTGTCCTTCTGCACCTGTCCCTTCTGAATCTGTCCTTCTGCACCTGTCCTTTTGCACCTGTCCATCTGCACCTGTCCCTTCTGAACCTGTCCTTCTGCTCCTGTCCTTCTGCACCTGTCTTTCTGTACCTGTCCCTCTGCCCCTGTCCTTCTGCCCCTGTCCTTCTGCACCTGTCCCTCTGAACCTGTCCTTCTGCTCCTGTCCTTCTGAACCTGTCCTACTGCACCGGTCCTTCTGCTCCTGTCCTTCTGCACCTGTCCCTCTGAACCTGTCCTTCTGCTCCTGTCCTTCTGAACCTGTCCTACTGCACCGGTCCTTCTGCTCCTGGCCTTCTGCACCTGTCTTTCTGTACCTGTCCTTCTGCTCCTGTCCTTCTGCACCTGTCCTTCTGAACCTGTCCCTCTGCACCTGTCCCTCTGCACCTGTCCTTCTGCACCTGTCCCTCTGCTCTTGTCCTTCTGCTTTACTTTTGAGCCACTGCACGAGGGTCAATGCGCTCTGTCCAGCCCTGTGGACCAGACTCTGTGGACCAGACTCTGTGGACCAGACTCTGTGGACCAGACTCTGTGGACCAGACTCTGGAGAAGAACAAGCTCAGTGACCCACACCATGGCCTTTTCCTCCACCAACGACCTGGACACACTCTCGTGCTACAAGCCGCACCAAGCTGAGCACGAATGAGACTGACTGCCATTATCTCCGTGGCATCACTCAAACAAATCATTGGATATTGGACACTAAAGCTAACACGGGTGGACGAATGCCACCTAAAAGAAGATTTCATGTAAAGACACAATGGCTAATGTTAATGTTGCAAAAGAAAGTTGCAGGGAAACCCACGTCTGAGAGATATTGTTTACAAAGCCACTATCAGGAACCAAAGAAAACAAAGCTGGCAAAGGAGAATGGGTTAAAACAGACTACAAAACCACCAGGGATCTGAAACGACGGAGTTTTGATTCGCACTACGTGAAATTTCTCACAATACGGATCTAACCGTGGAGGTGCCTCCTGCAGAGCATGGACGTGGGAGAAGATAAACGTCTGAAGCCACCGCTTAAAGGCAGTGAGGAGGACACTGGACAGAGTCTGGACCTTCAGCGTGACCCTCTGACACTGGACAGAATCTGGACCTTCAGTGTGACCTTCTGACAGCAGTGGTGGAGCAGAGCCCGGCCGTGCAGCAGACAGACAAAGAGGAGAGGTAACATCACACGGCATTTAGAACTTTAAAGGCTTTTTAATGGAGAATGATTTCCTGCAAATTAGCCACGCTATCAGCAGCACAACACAGCACGTGCTCTCGCCATGAAGAAATGCTTTGCACTGATTCATTTTATGAATAGTACTTGATGCATTTTGGTATTTCTGATCATCTTATCTTTAAGTTGGAAAGTTCTCTGTATAAACACAGTTCAAATCTGCTTATGGCTTAGACTAAGGAGACATCTAAGGAGAAATAGATAAGCTTTATTAAAATAGAAACATAGAGCTATGTTTTGCAACTGAATATTGTTCGTCTTGAGTATGTTTTTTTCAATGGCCAAAATTTTCGACGCAAATTTTGTTTTGGCAAGAATTGTGGGCGGGAACCCTTAGTTATTTGAATGGGGTCTTATCTGTCCGCAGTGGATTGTTGGTTTGTTTGTTGAAATAAGCTCATTTTTTTTCTATAACAAACAATTCTTTTATGGAAGTTTTAATGGATTTCATGTTTTCTGAAACGTTTCAAATGATCTAATAAAACATTTTGATTGCAAGAATTAATGAACACTCTTTCTCCCGTCACATGACTCTGAGGCCCTGGCCAGTTCTCCTCATGTGCAGCTGAACTAGAGAAGAGTTGACTCCTCACAGGCCACAGATAAAACAGAGATAAAGGCGGCAGCTGTGAGAGGAACCATAACAGTGGATTCAATCACAAAACTGACACAAAACTCTCTCTCCTTCTCACTGTTTCCCTCTCTCCCCCTCTCTCTCTCCCTCTCTCTCTCTCCCTCTCTGCCCCTCTCTCCCCCTCTCTCCCTCTGTCCCCCTCTCTTCCTCTCTCCCCCTCTCTTCCTCTCTTTCTCTCTCTCTCCCCCTCTCTCTCTCTCTCTTTCTCCCCCTCTCTCCCTCTCTCCCTCTCAGATCTCACACTCCATCGTTCAGTTGTGTTTGTGTTTTATTCTGTTGTTTTTAATCTTTTTTCTTCTTGTCATGTACAGTGTCCTTGGCTGTTTTCAAAGGCACTTACAAATAAAATGTATTATTATTACTATTAAAATCTGTTGAGTCCAGATTGTACAGTTTGTGTGGATCTACTTTAGGCTGATCTTTATGTCTCGAGGGACAAAAAGTCATTTGAAGAAAACAATGTCAGAGAAATCTATGGATGAAGTGGATTCAATGGAAGAATCAAACATCAGGAGCAGGTTCGACACGTTTGTTGTTTCACATGAAAGTCCAGACGTGACAGAGAAAACTGAAGTGAAGAACAGAAAATCCAAACTACAGTGTGAGCAGTTTTTATTCAAAGCCGAGCAAGACATTTTGCTGTTTGAGGAAGAAATTATTGCACCAAAAATTGCAGCCTTTGTAATTTGCTAATTGCATCCATTAAAATAGTGTTTTTGTGTGGATTTGGTTTAATTGTGCAGCTCTGGCCTTTAAGAGGTAAATAAAGTCATCTGCTCAGAGGCTTCAGAGGCTAAACAACAGGAGAAAAAGTGTGTTTGAACAGAGTCAGGCCTCGCTGGTGTGACGGCTTCACTAAGTGGAGAATGAGGGAAGAGTCTGCTAAAATATGATCTAAAGTCTGTGTTCATGTGACCAACGACAAGGCACCAGTGGGCGAGGCTACCGCGCTCAAATTGAGCCGCCGACTGCAGGCTGCCATGTTTGCAATCTGCTGCTGACCGCTAGGGGCTGCTGCGGAAGTAGAATTATTCAATGCAAGTCAATGGGGAGTTAGACGTTTCAAAACCTACTTTAGAGCCTGGCTCAGAATACGGCTTTGGTCTCAAACGTTAGCTTACGGCTCTGTGACGTTAGCTTACGGCTCTGTGACGTTAGCTTACGGCTCTGTGACGTTAGCTTATGGCTCTGTGACAACGCTGAGGGGGGTGAATTTTTTTGAACCAGGCTGGTTTAGCCGCTGTGATTTTTTAAAGTTCCTGCATATCTAATGAAGAAGGCGGGCTTTACGCGCTGGAAATGTCAGGGCTCAGCCATTCACCTACGAGTGGGCGGTAACCATAGAGACAACGACAGCAGTACGTCAGCAAAAGGCCGCCCCAAAGTCGCCCTCTCCCCGCCTCCCCACCGAGGGGGGAGTGGTGGGGGCTAACCCGCGGCCATTTTGAATTCTCCATGATTGAGCCGCATTATCATGAAAGGGGCGGAGTGACGATCGTCTGTCCACTATTTTTTATGTCTATGCAAGGCACACTGTCTCTGTGAGGCTTGAAAACAGCTTTGTCACTTTTTTGCTGCAGCTCTGAGTGAAACGACACAAACACAAGGAGAGACAGCGCCGACTCATAATCAACACGCCTCAAGCTCCTGGAATAACGTGAGCCGTAAACCACACAGTGTTTAAATAAATGGACTTAACAAGAAGGAATTATAAAATAAAGACAAGAAACCGGGAGCAGCTCTGGCTTTACAGGTGCAATGGAAATGTAGACATCAAAAACCTGCTTTTAGACTTTTTTTATAATGACACCGTGTCCTATAAAACACTCAACACAACAGGCTTTGAACGACGAATGGTTTCACTGTTTATGAGACAAACTGTGATTGTCTTTGTTTACAACGTATCCTTGAACTTCAGGTGAGACTCTACAGGCAACTTTGTTCACTTTTCTCTCTCACATCTGGACTTTCATGTGAAACAACAAACATGTCCAATCTGCTCCTGATGTTTGATTCTTCCATTGAATCCACTTCATCCATAGATTTCTCTGACATTGTTTTCTTCAAATGCATTTTTGTCCCTCGAGACATAAAGATCAGCCTAAAGTAGATCCACACAAACTGTACAATCTGGACTCAACACATTTAGACCAAACAAGGATTTAAGGAGGATTCTTAACAGCATTTATTCAAGTTTTAAGTTAAAAAAAGTTGAATTTTTAGGACAATTTTCAGCCCTAGTTTACTTAAAAACTAAATAAGAATTTTTTATAACTAATATGTTACAAAATGAAGCAAGAAATGTAAACCTGGTTCTGTCCATTTTTCAGATTTAAATGTCACAAATATGTGGATTTTTTACATAAAATGTCTTATTTCTACATGAAAACGTGACATGATGAAAACTTGTAATACATTTTTTCTTACATTTATGTGACTAAACTACAGCAGAAGTTTAACATTAATATATTTAGATTTAAGATGTTTTCCTGTTCACTGCAGACTCTCGACTGCACAATAAGCCAGTGTTTCCCAAACAGGGGTACGAGGACCCCAGGGGGCACGTGGAATGGTTTCAGGTTTTAAAAGAAGATGAAATGTACTTTTATCTGAATAAAAAGTGTCATTAATTGTAAATTTAGCATCTTTTTCAGAATCAGAACGGGTTTATTTCCGTTGTCAGTGTCAAAATTCACAAACAGGAACTTGCTTCGGCGTAAAACATAAAACAATGAATAAAATATAATAAAATATATAAAAAAGGCATGTATAAAATTAAGAATAAAATAGACTAAGACTATATACAGAAATGTACAGTTGGCAGATAGAGAAAATAGACAGTTCTTATATAATATATTGTTAAAGTGTTCATGAGTCCAACAGAGGGAAAGAAACTGTTCTTGGATCTTGGACCATAAATATTATCAAAACAAAAAATATAATTGTAATAATTCACAACATGCTACTAATAAACCCATTTATTTACTTGAAACTCGGCTGCCGTGAGAGTCAGACACAGCTCAGGTGTTACTGAGACACAGAAGTTTGGGAACCGCTGAAATAAAACATAAAAAGGCACTTCAGTCGGTGTCGGTGTGTGTCCAGCAGAGGGCAGCAGAGCTCCGCCTCGGCGACGGAAGAGGCGGCTCCGCGCGGCTCGGTGTCCCGGATGACGCTCGGTGATGGCGCAGGCGGAGCTGTGCGCGCTGGACCCGTTCCCCACAGGCTTCAGCCCGCTGGACGCGCTCCTGTCCCGGGACCAGCTGCAGACGCTGCTCGGGCCGGAGCCGGAGCACGGGCCGGACACGGAGCTCCGGGCCGCGCTGCTCTTCACTCCGCACCGGGCCCACGGCGCCGGAGCCCGGGGAGTGTTCGTGCGGGGCACCGGGGCCGAGCTGGAGACGCACGGGGCCGCGGGACGCACAGGTCAGACCCCGAGGAGCCGGAGCAAGAGCCCGGAATAGCTTTAATCATTTATGAAGCACGTGACACGTCTGTGAGGCTGAAATGACACGCGCCTGATTAAAAACACAATCAGATTCAAGATGTGACCAAACATTTGTCCAGTTTGTGTAAAGTTGATAATGTCACTTCCTGTTGAACATGAGACAAATATGACACAGTTAGAGGTGATTACTGTTACCATGACAACCAGACTGTGATACGCGCTGATCTAAATAACAATAATCTTAAAGTCTCACTCATGATATTTTTATTCTGTCTCCTTTTGACGGGAGGGCACCTGTGGTAAAAACTAATCAGTTTTACATCTGTGAAGTTTCAGTTTGTGAAGGAATTTTGAAAAATAAAAGTTTAAAATAAAATGACAGGAAGTAGAGCTGAGTTCTAAAAAAACAGAATCCCTCTGTGATGTCATCAAAAAGCGACAGTTGAAAATACAATTCACAGACGACTGACACGATTTTCTCACAGTTTAAACCATCATTCAACAAAATAAAATGTTATCAGGTGTTATTATTCGTCAAATCCTAACTATTGTGTCATGAATGTGGATGTGGTCCCTTGTTTACAGTCTGGTTGCTATGGTAACAGCTGTAGAATTACCTCTAACTGTGTCATATTTGTGTCGTGTTCAACAGGAAGTGACATCATAGACTTTACACAAACTGACAAACTGGACAAATGTTCTGGTCTGACTCTGGTCTCTGGTCTCAGGTCTGACTCTGGTCTCTGGTCTCAGGTCTGACTCTGGTCTGACTCTGGTCTGACTCTGGTCTGACTCTGGTCTGACTCTGGTCTGACTCAGGTCTGACTCAGGTCTGACTCAGGTCTGACTCAGGTCTCTGGTCTGACTCTGGTCTGACTCTGGTCTCTGGTCTGTCTCTGGTCTGACTCTGACTCTGGTCTGACTCTGGTCTGACTCTGGTCTCAGGTCTGACTCTGGTCTGACTCTGGTCTGACTCAGGTCTGACTCAGGTCTGACTCAGGTCTGACTCAGGTCTCTGGTCTGACTCTGGCTCTGGTCTGACTCTGGTCTCTGGTCTGACTCTGGTCTGACTCTGGTCTCTGGTCTGACTCTGGTCTCTGGTCTGGCTCTGGTCTGACTCTAGTCTGACTCTGGTCTGACTCTGGTCTCTGGTCTGACTCTGGTCTGACTCTGGTCTGACTCTGGTCTGACTCAGGTCTCTGGTCTGACAATGGTCTCTGGTCTGACTCTGGTCTTACTCTGGTCTCAGGTCTGACTCTGGTCTCTGGTCTCTGGTCTGACTCTGGTCTGACTCTGGTCTGACTCTGGTCTGACTCTGGTCTCAGGTCTGACTCTGGTCTCTGGTCTCTGGTCTGACTCTGGTCTTTGTTCTCAGATGGTGTTCTGCAGCTGTGGGTCAGTCCTCGGTTCCTCGGTCTTCATCCAGACCTGGGTCCTGGTTCGGTCCGGACTCTGGACCCGGTCTGCTTGGACCGGGTGGTTCTGGGCGTCAGGGCGGGGTCTGGACTCTGTGCCCGGGATCGGGGCCTGTTCTCGGGGCTGCTGCGGCGCTGCGGGCCCCTGACGCTGGCGGAGAGAGGGAAACCCCTGGTCCTGTCAGACTCTGAGCGGGTAACGAGCACGCCTCAGGTCCAGCCGTGTTTCCACTGGCCCCGGGCTGTTAACGAGGGGCCGGCGGTTATTAAGACTTAACGCTTAAAATACACAAAAAACTACAACAGAAGCATCAATTATTACCTTTATGTCGTGGGAACAGAGCCGCTGGTCACTGTTTTTAGCCAAAGCTTCAAAGTCTGGTGTTGTTCTAGTTCTACAAACTGATCTTAGTATTTATAGCGAATGTTCTCTTTCTTTGGCGCACAAATGCCTGTTGTAAATATAAATGATAGTTTTACACCAATCAGGAGCTGTTTGTGGAGAAAAGTGTAAAAATATGTAGAAAGTTACAGGAAGTGAACAAACTGATGACATCACAGCGTGAGACAAAGGTTCTGTGTCATTTGCACAAAAGATCACACTTTTTTGACTCTTCGAACACTGATGCTGCAAAAATGTGTTCACGTGTATTTTTATTTGTAAAATTAAAAAAAGAAGAGTTTACAGTGTGTACAGATTGGTTGCTATGGTAATCTCCTAGTGTGATGTCACCACTCACAACCAGCAAGAAAAACAAAAAAAAAACTGTTGCTAAACCGGGAGAAAATGTGAAGTATTTGCGTGTTCTCCTCTTTACATTTGCATGTTCTCCTCTTTTGCGTGTTCTCCTCTTTACATTTGCGTGTTCTCCTCTTTTGCGTGTTCTCCTCTTTACATTTGCGTGTTCTCCTCTTTTGCGTGTTCTCCTCTTTACATTTGCATGTTCTCCTCTTTTGCGTGTTCTCCTCTTTACATTTGCGTGTTCTCCTCTTTTGCGTGTTCTCCTCTTTTGCGTGTTCTCCTCTTTTGCGTGTTCTCCTCTTTTGCATGTTCTCCTCTTTACCTTTGCATGTTCTCCTCTTTTGCATGTTCTCCTCTTTACCTTTGCATGTTCTCCTCTTTTGCATGTTCTCCTCTTTACCTTTGCATGTTCTCCTCTTTACCTTTGCGTGTTCTCTTTACATTTGCATGTTCTCCTCTTTACCTTTGCATGTTCTCCTCTTTACATTTGCATGTTCTCCTCTTTACCTTTGCGTGTTCTCCTCTTTACCTTTGCATGTTCTCCTCTTTACATTTGCATGTTCTCCTCTTTACATTTGCGTGTTCTCCTCTTTACATTTGCGTGTTCTTCTCTTTACCTTTGCGTGTTCTCCTCTTTACATTTGCGTGTTCTCCTCTTTACATTTGCGTGTTCTCCTCTTTACCTTTGCGTGTTCTCCTCTTTACATTTGCATGTTCTCCTCTTTACCTTTGCGTGTTCTCCTCTTTACCTTTGTGTGTTCTCCTCTTTACTTTTGCGTGTTCTCCTCTTTACCTTTGCGTGTTCTCCTCTTTACCTTTGTGTGTTCTCCTCTTTACATTTGCGTGTTCTCCTCTTTACATTTGTGTGTTCTCCTCTTTACTTTTGCGTGTTCTCCTCTTTACCTTTGTGTGTTCTCCTCTTTACCTTTGCGTGTTCTCCTCTTTACATTTGCGTGTTCTCCTCTTTTGCGTGTTCTCCTCTTTACCTTTGCGTGTTCTCCTCTTTACCTTTGTGTGTTCTCTTTACATTTGCGTGTTCTCCTCTTTACCTTTGCGTGTTCTCCTCTTTTGCATGTTCTCCTCTTTACCTTTGTGTGTTCTCCTCTTTTGCTTGTTCTCCTCTTTACCTTTGCATGTTCTCCTCTTTACCTTTGCGTGTTCTCCTCTTTACCTTACGTGTTCTCCTCTTTTGCGTGTTCTCCTCATTACATTTGCATCTTCTCCTCTTTTGTGTGTTCTCCTCTTTACCTTTGTGTGTTCTCCTCTTTACCTTTGCGTGTTCTCCTCTTTACATTTGCGTGTTCTCCTCTTTTGCATGTTCTCCTCTTTACCTTTGCGTGTTCTCCTCTTTACCTTTGCATGTTCTCCTCTTTACATTTGCGTGTTCTCCCCTTTTGCGTGTTCTCCACTTTACCTTTGCGTGTTCTCCTCTTTACATTTGCGTGTTCTCCCCTTTTGCGTGTTCTCCACTTTACCTTTGCGTGTTCTCCTCTTTACCTTTACATGTTCTCCTCTTTTGCGTGTTCTCCTCTTTTGCGTGTTCTCCTCTTTACCTTTGCGTGTTCTCCTCTTTACCTTTGCGTGTTCTCCTCAGATGGTGGACTTCCTGGTCCTGGACTGCAGTCCCGTGTCCAGGGGGCGGGTCACGCCTCAGACCCGTTGCCTCGTGACCGACTGCTCCGATTGGCCCGACCCTCTGCGGACCCCGCCCCCCGCGCCCTCCCGGCCAATCAGACTATGCGTCTCGGACTTCGCGGTGATGTCAGAGGGTCTGAGCGGGCGGTCCCTGCTGGAGCGCCGCCGGCTGCTGGAGGCGGGGCTTAATGGCGTCCTGCAGGTGAGGCCCGGAGTGTGGGGAGGCGGGGCTTGACGGCGTCGGAGTGTGGGGAGGCGGGGCTTGATGGCGTCCTGCAGGTGAGGCCCGGAGTGTGGGGAGGCGGGGCTTGATGGCGTTCCACAGGGGAGGCGGGGCTTGACGGCGTCCTGCAGGTGAGGCCCGGAGTGTGGGGAGGCGGGGCTTGATGGCATCCCACAGGGGAGGCGGGGCTTGACGGCGTCCCGCAGGTGAGGCCCGGAGTGTGGGGAGGCGGGGCTTGACGGCGTCCCGCAGGTGAGGCCCGGAGTGTGGGGAGGCGGGGCTTGACGGCGTCTGAGTGTGGGGAGGCGGGGCTTGACGGTGTCAGAGTGTGGGGAGGCGGGGCTTGACGGCGTTCTGCAGGTGAGGCCCGGAGTGTGGGGAGGCGGGGCTTGACGGTGTCAGAGTCTGGGGAGGCGGGGCTTGATGGCGTCCTGCAGGTGAGGCCTGGAGTGTGGGGAGGCGGGGCTTGATGGCGTCGGAGTGTGGGAGGCTGGGCTTGACGGCGTCCTGCAGGTGAGGCCCGGAGTGTGGGGAGGCGGGGCTTGATGGCGTCCCACAGGGGAGGCGGAGCTTGACGGCGTCCCGCAGGTGAGGCCCGGAGTGTGGGGAGGCGGGGCTTGACGGCGTTCCGCAGGTGAGGCCCGGAGTGTGGGGAGGCGGGGCTTGACGGCGTCGGAGTGTGGGGAGGCGGGGCTTGACGGCGTTCTGCAGGTGAGGCCCGGAGTGTGGGGAGGCGGGGCTTGACGGCGTCTGAGTGTGGGGAGGCGGGGCTTGACGGCGTCTGAGTGTGGGGAGGCGGGGCTTGACTGATATCTTTTAATAACCTGCTCATGTCAGACTGATAGTCTTTACTGCACTACAGCATGTTTAACTAAATATTTCAAACGTTTATCGAAATACATTTTAAATCTGTAATTTCCAACATGAAAAAAAAACTTCATATAAAAACGGTAATTTATGTGATTTTATAAACGGTAGAAAAGAACATTTCCTTCTGTTTTATTTAAATACCGATAATAATTCAGTCCTGTCTGTGATTATAATGAATGAAAAAGGCTGGGCCCAAGAGGCTGCAGTACCTCACACGACCACTAATCAACCTGGGACACAGAGGGGGCGTGTCTTATCCAGTTCATTTAATACATCCATGGTCCCCCCTCCTGTCCCCCTCAGGCTCTGGAGTGCCGCGTGGACGTCCTGGTCTCCCCCGCCCTCCCCCCCTGCCCTCCCTCCGCCCCTGACCACGCCCTGTTCCTGCCCAGGCACCTGATGCTGGGCCTGGGCCTGTGCCGCGCCCAGTGGGTACGTCTGTCGGCGGGGGGCGGGGCCGGGGAGCGCCTGGTCTCCGTGGCGATCGCGGCGGACGGTCAGGAGGCGGGGCTTATCTCTACGACGCTGTGGTTCAACCTGAGCGAGGGCGAGCCGCTCCCCGTCGGCGCCACCTCTCTGCGGATCAAGGTACTGCACGACACACACATAGAACTATCATTAAACCTGGAAGATGAATCCAAAATGGCGCCCTGTTCCCCCTGTGGCCTGAGCTCATTGGTGCATGACCCCAAAAAAATGTCTTACTTCAGCATTTACTTCCTGATATGGAGGCGGCCATCTTTGTTTTACTTCCTGATATGGAGGCGGCCATCTTTGTTTTACTTCCTGATATGGAGGCGGCCATCTTTGTTTTACTTCCTGATATGGAGGCGGCCATCTTTGCTTTACTTCCTGATACGGAGGCGGCCATCTTTGCTTTAGGGCACCACGTGACCACAATCCCCCATGATGCTTTGAGCGACGTGAACGACCAGCAGCTGCAGGTCTTTGTGTTAGCGTTAGCTTGTGTGATTGTAATTGTGTTCTTCATGTTAGACACACGTGAAGCGTCTGAAATGAAATAAAATACAACTTACAGGTGTCTCTAGTCGAGCCTTTTCCACGAGCTTCTGTTTGTATCGTCCGACGCTCGTTCACGTGACTCGCACATGTTTGTGTGACGTCACTTCATATAAAAACGGTAATTTGTGTGATTTTTGAAACGGTAGAAAAGAACATTTCCTTCTATTTTATTTAAATACAGATAATAATTCAGTCCTGTCTGTGATTATAATGTGACATTTTAGAAAAAGGCTGGTTCCAAGAGGCTGCAGTACCTCACACGACCACTAATCAATCTGGGACACAGACAGAGGGGGCGTGGCTTATCCAGTTCATTTAATACATCCATGGACACACAGGGCGCTTCACCTGGACTGACCTCTGACCTCTGGGCCATAGGTCAACACAATTTTAACTGAGGGGCTGCTCGAAATATCCATTATTTTTCACAAACTGCAACTTCACAAACACAGGTGCCCTCCCACCAAACTAAGTCATAATTAGACAAACATAAGAGCCTCATATTCACTTTATTCTGGACGTTGTCGTGGACGCCGCCGTCTTGTTTCCGTTGTAGTTCACACGGAGCAGACGAGCTCAACAGAAAATAAGTTCTACTCGACTAAAAATACGTTTTCAGGAAATCGTTGTGTTGTGACTTGTTGTTGCTCGTGTTCATTAAACATTTTACACAAATCAATCTACTTTATGTAACATTTTAGCGTCAGACTTTTCCCTCGTTCATCATTAGCTTTAACGGAGTTCTCGTCAAAGTGAAGTGTGTTTATAACTAGGTCTGGTTGATTAAAAATCGAATCGTGAGCTGGTCCCTGTGACAATCTGCTTTTTATGTGAAATCGTCGTATCTTGATTCACCGTTTCTCTCTTTAAGGCAGCCGTCTGTTCAAACACAGTTGTTGATTAGCCAACAAGCGACAAAAGCGTGACCAAAATGGACACAAATGCGTTGGAAAGCGACAAAAACACGCCCACAAACGACAAATTCGACTCAATGCACCAAAACTTGACTGAAAGACGACAAAGACGCAACTAAAAGTGACAAAGACGTGTTTAAATACGACAAAAATATTCTGCTGTAATAATCAACGACCGTAATTGTTAACTGGACAAAGACAGAAACACTATTTAAACAAAATGTCAACAATTATAAAATGAATAAACAATTATTATTAAAGGCAATGAAAAACTACAAAGTGAACATGAATCGTGATAAAATCGTGATCTAACCCCAAGAAAATCGTGAGAATCATTTTTTGCCGTATCACCCAGGTCTATTTACAACAGAAGTGCGATCTGTGGAAAAAAGAGGCAAAAGTGGGCGGGGCCGAATAAGGTGAATAGACTTTAAGAATCCTTTAAGACCGTAATGTCCTGTAAATGTTCACTGCACTCAGGAGCTCAGGAGTTGAACCCACAGCCTCCTCGGTGAGGGTGGTTTAAAGCTAACCACTCTGCCGCTGTGCCCTGTTTAGCGCTGGCTTCCTGAGTCTGTCCCGGGACGCTCGGAGACCCCCTCCCTCTCGGCGTCGCCTCCTTTTGCGTCGGAGCTGCACCTTCAGCCCGTCCACTCCCCGCTGTACGACTGCAGCCTGCACTACGACCACGTTCTGACGGAGCACTTCCACACGCCCAGGTACCGACACACGCCCAGGTACCGACACACGACCAGGTACCGACACACGACCAGGTACCGACACACGCTCAGGTACCGACACACGCCCAGGTACCGACACACGACCAGGTACCGACACACGACCAGGTACAGACACACGCCCAGGTACCGACACACGCCCAGGTACCGACACACGCCCAGGTACCGACACGAACGGGTACCGACACACACCCAGGTACCGACACACGACCAGGTACCGACACACGACCAGGTACCGACACACGACCAGGTACCGACACACGACCAGGTACCGACACACGCCCAGGTACCGACACACGCCCAGGTACCGACACACGACCAGGTACAGACACACGCCCAGGTACCGACATGACCAGGTACCGACACACGACCAGGTACCGACACACGGCCAGGTACCGACACACGGCCAGGTACCGACACACGGCCAGGTACCGACACACGCCCAGGTACCGACACACGCCCAGGTACCGACACACGACCAGGTACCGACACACGACCAGGTACGACACAAGACCTGGTACCGACACACGACCAGGTACCGACACACGACCAGGTACCGACCCACGACCAGGTACGACACACGACCAGGTACCGACACCACGACCAGGTACCCGACCTACCCACCAGGTACCGACACACGACCAGGTACCGACACACGACCAGGTACCGACACACGCCCAGGTACCGACACACCACCAGGGACCGACACACCCACCAGGTACCGACCTACGGCCAGGTACCGACACACGACCAGGTACCGACCTACGACCAGGTACCGACCTACCGACCAGGTACCGACCTACGATCAGGTACCGACCTGCGCCCAGGTACCGACACACGCCCAGGTACCGACACACGACCAGGTACCGACACACGACCAGGTACCGACACACGACCAGGTACCGACAAACCACCAGGTACCGACACACGACCAGGTACCGACACACGACCAGGTACCGACACACGACCAGGTACAGACACACGCCCAGGTACCGACACACGCCCAGGTACCGACACACGACCAGGTACAGACACACGCCCAGGTACCGACACACGACCAGGTACCGACACACGACCAGGTACCGACATGACCAGGTACCGACACACGACCAGGTACCGACACACGACCAGGTACCGACACACGCCCAGGTACCGACACACGCCCAGGTACCGACACACGCCCAGGTACCGACACACGCCCAGGTACCGACACACGCCCAGGTACCGACACACGACCAGGTACGACACAAGACCTGGTACCGACACAAGACCTGGTACCGACACACGACCAGGTACCGACACACGACCAGGTACCGACACACGCCCAGGTACCGACACACGACCAGGTACCGACACACGCCCAGGTACCGACACACGCCCAGGTACCGACACACGCCCAAGTACCGACACACGCCCAGGTACCGACACACGACCAGGTACTGACACACGCCCAGGTACCGACATGACCAGGTACCGACATGACCAGGTACCGACACACGCCCAGGTACCGACATACCCACCAGGTAACCGACACACGTCCAGGTACCGACTCATGACCAGGTACCGACATGACCAGGTACTGACACACGACCAGGTACCGACACACAACCAGGTACCGACACACCCAGGTACCGACGCACGACCAGGTACCGACGCACGCCCAGGTACCGACACACGCCCAGGTACCGACACACGCCCAGGTACCGACACACGCCCAGGTACAGACACACCCAGGTACCGACGCACGACCAGGTACCGACACATGCCCAGGTACCGATACACGACCAGGTACCGACACACGCCCAGGTACCGACATGACCAGGTACTGACATGACCAGGTACTGACACACGACCAGGTACCGACACACAACCAGGTACAGACACACCCAGGTACCGACGCACGACCAGGTACCGACGCACGCCCAGGTACCGACACACGACCAGGTACCGACACACGCCCAGGTACCGACACACGCCCAGGTACCGACACACGACCAGGTACCGACACACGCCCAGGTACCCGACCACGACCAGGTACCGACCTACGACCAGGTCACGACACAAGACCTGGTACCGACCTAAGACCTGGTACCGACCTACGACCAGGTACCCGACACACCTACGACCAGGTACCGACCTACGACCACTCACCGACACACGCCCAGGTACCCGACCTACGACCAGGTACCGACCACACGCCCCAGGTACCGACACACGCCCACGTCCCGACACACGCCCAAGTACCGACACACGCCCAGTTACCGACACACGACCAGGTACCGACACACGCCCAGGTACCGACATGACCAGGTACCGACATGACCAGGTACCGACACACGCCCAGGTACCGATACACGACCAGGTACCGACACGCCCAGGTACCGACCTACCCACCAGGTACTGACATGACCAGGTACTGACACACGACCAGGTACCGACACACAACCAGGTACCGACACACCCAGGTACCGACGCACGACCAGGTACCGACGCACGCCCAGGTACCGACACACGCCCAGGTACCGACACACGACCAGGTACCCGACCTACACGACCAGGTACGACACAAGACCTGGTACCGACACAAGACCTGGTACCGACACACGACCAGGTACGCGACACGACCAGGTACCGACACACGACCAGGTACCGACACACGACCAGGTACGACACAAGACCAGGTACCGACACACGACCAGGTACCGACACACGACCAGGTACCGACCAGGTACCACACACCTACGACCAGGTACCGACACTACGACCAGGTACCGACATGACCAGGTACCGACACACGTCCAGGTACCGACACACGACCAGGTACCGACACACGGCCAGGTACCGACACACGACCAGGTACCGACAACCGACCAGGTACCGTCCACCACGACCAGGTACCCGACACGACCCACCAGGTACCGACACACGCCCAGGTACCGACACACGCCCAGGTACAGACACACGCCCAGGTACCGACACACGACCAGGTACCGACACACGACCAGGTACCGACACACCCAGGTACCGACACACGACCAGGTACCGACACACGCCCAGGTACCGACACACGACCAGGTACCGACCTACGCCCAGGTACCCGACCTACCGACTCAGGTACCGACACTGACCAGGTACCGACACACGCCCTGGTACCGACCTACCGACCAGGTACCCGACACACGACCAGGTACGACACACAAGACCTGGTACCGACACACCCGACCAGGTACCGACATGACCAGGTACACACGACCAGGTACCGACACACGACCAGGTACCGACACACGACCAGGTACCGACACACGACCAGGTACCGACACACGACCAGGTACCGACACACGACCAGGTACCGACACACGACCAGGTACCGACACACGACCAGGTACCGACACACGCCCAGGTACAGACACACGCCCAGGTACCGACACACGCCCAGGTACCGACACACGACCAGGTACAGACACACGCCCAGGTACCGACACACGACCAGGTACCGACACACGGCCAGGTACCGACACACGACCAGGTACCGACACAAGACCTGGTACCGACACACGACCAGGTACCGACCAGGTACCGACACATGACCAGGTACCGACACACGCCCAGGTACCGCCCCACGCCCAGGTACAGACACACGCCCATGTACCGACTTACGCCCAGGTACCGACACACGACCAGGTACAGACACACGCCCAGGTACCGACACACGACCAGGTACCGTGTGTCGGTACCTGGTCGTGGGTCGACCAGGTACCGACACACCCACCAGGTACCGACCTACGACCAAGTACCGACCTACGCCCAGGTACCGACACACGCCCAGGTACCGACACACGCCCAGGTACCGACACCCGCCCAGGTACCGACACACACGCCCAAGTACCCGACCTACGCCCAGGTACCGACATTACCCACCAGGTACCGACACACGCCCAGGTACCGACATGACCAGGTACCGACATGACCAGGTACCGACACACGCCCAGGTACCGATACACGACCAGGTACCGACACACGCCCAGGTACCGACATGACCAGGTACTGACATGACCAGGTACTGACACACGACCAGGTACCGACACACAACCAGGTACCGACACACCCAGGTACCGACGCACGACCAGGTACCGACGCACGCCCAGGTACCGACGCACGCCCAGGTACCGACACACGCCCAGGTACCGACACACGCCCAGGTACCGACACACAACCAGGTACAGACACACCCAGGTACCGACGCACGACCAGGTACCGACACATGCCCAGGTACCGATACACGACCAGGTACCGACACACGCCCAGGTACCGACATGACCAGGTACTGACATGACCAGGTACTGACATGACCAGGTACTGACACACGACCAGGTACCGACACACAACCAGGTACAGACACACCCAGGTACCGACGCACGACCAGGTACCGACACACGCCCAGGTACCGACACACGCCCAGGTACCGACACACGCCCAGGTACCGACACATGACCAGGTACCGACACACGACCAGGTAAATGGTAAATGATCACATATTTATACAGCGCTTTTCCACCTTCGAGGCACTCAAAGCACTTTACATCAGGGAACCATTCACCCGTTCACTCACACATTCACACACCAGAGTACGCAGACACTGGGGACAAGGCGGGTTAAGTGTCTTGCCCAAGGACACAATGCAGTATTCACCTGCGGGAGCAATTGCACCGCCAACCTGTGGGTCAGTGGATCTGACCGCTCAACCGAGGATGTTTATGTCAGGAGCGGGATTCGAACCGCCGACCTTCAGATCAGAAGACAGTCTCTCTGCCAACTGAACTACTGCCGCCCGACACACGACCAGGTACCGACACACGACCAGGTACCGACACACGACCAGGTACCGACACACGCTCAGGTACCGACACACGACCAGGTACCGACACACGACCAGGTACCGACACACGCTCAGGTACCGACACACGCCCAGGTACCGACATGACCAGGTACCGACACACGCCCAGGTACCACCACATGCTCAGGTTTCACCTGACAGTTTTCACCCTTAAAGAGCACAATTTTGTAGCTTGTTTAAGGAGATGTTATTGCTGTTGACATCTCCCCCCTCTGCCCCTCAGGTTGGTGTCAGCTGGAGACCTGGTTTCGGTCCCGGTCCAGAACCACCCAGACCTGGTGCAGTCCTCAGGGGGAGTGTTCAGGTAGGCCGGTTCCTCCTTCAGTCTGGTGTTGGTCTTCAGTCTGGTGTTGGTCTCTGGTGTTGGTCTTCAGTCTGGTGTTGGTCTCCAGTCTGGTGTTGGTCTTCAGTCTGGTGTTGGTCTCTGGTGTTGGTCTTCAGTCTGGTGTTGGCCTTCAGTCTGGTGTTGGTGTTGGTCTTCAGTCTGGTGTTGGTCTTCAGTCTGGTGTTGGTCTTCAGTCTGGTGTTGGTCTTCAGTCTGGTGTTGGTCTCCAGTCTGGTGTTGGTCTTCAGTCTGGTGCTGGTGTTGGTCTTCAGTCTGGTGTTGGTCTCCAGTCTGGTGTTGGTCTTCAGTCTGGTGTTGGTCTCTGGTGTTGGCCTTCAGTCTGGTGTTGGTGTTGGTCTCTGGTGTTGGTCTCCAGTCTGGTGTTGGCCTTCAGTCTGGTGTTGGTGTTGGTCTTCAGTCTGGTGTTGGTCTTCAGTCTGGTGTTGGTCTTCAGTCTGGTGTTGGTCTTCAGTCTGGTGTTGGTGTTGGCCTTCAGTCTGGTGTTGGTCTTCAGTCTGGTGTTGGTCTTCAGTCTGGTGTTGGCCTTCAGTCTGGTGTTGGTGTTGGTCTTCAGTCTGGTGTTGGTCTCCAGTCTGGTGTTGGTCTTCAGTCTGGTGTTGGTCTCTGGTGTTGGTCTTCAGTCTGGTGTTGGCCTTCAGTCTGGTGTTGGTGTTGGTCTCCAGTCTGGTGTTGGTCTTCAGTCTGGTGTTGGTCTTCAGTCTGGTGTTGGCCTTCAGTCTGGTGTTGGTCTTCAGTCTGGTGTTGGTCTTCAGTCTGGTGTTGGTCTTCAGTCTGGTGTTGGTCTTCAGTCTGGTGTTGGTCTTCAGTCTGGTGTTGGTCCTCAGCCTGATGCATGTCTTGTGTCCTGCAGGAGTCCCGTGCTGTTCTTCAGGGTTCAGGAGGTCCGTTCAGCCAAAGAGGAGTCGACAGGAGCGTACCTGTGCGACAGGGACCACACCTCGCTCTACATGGTACCTACAGACTGGTGTTTGTGACTGTGGACTGTGACAGGAAGAACATATGTACCGTTTGTGTTTCAGGGCGCGGCCACTAACAGCCCCGCCCCCTTCGTGTGTGTGGGCGGGGCCTCTCTCTGGAGCCGCGTGGACCCTCCAGGACTGAACCCCACTGTGGAGCGTCTGTGTGCGATCATCACCCCCCACCTGAAACACAGGTCCGACACACGGGTCATGGGTTTATTGTCTCTGTCCTTCATGAGTTTATTGTCTCTGTCCTTCATGAGTTTATTGTCTCTGTCCTTCATGAGTTTATTGTCTCTGTCCTTCATGAGTTTATTGTCTCTGTCCCTCATGAGTTTATTGTCTCTGTCCTTCAGGTCTTTGGGCGTTTGCTCTGTTTTACTTTCTGGTTCTGGTGGAAGTGGGAAAATGACCGTGATCCGAGCAGCGGCGCACAGACTCCACCTGCACCTCATAAAGGTACGGCTCCTTCACGTCCTCCTCCTGCTCCTCCTCCTCCTGCTCCTCCTCGTCCTCGAGCTAACCCGCCTCTCCTCAGGTGGACTGCGTGTCTCTGTGCTCCTCCTCCTCCTCGAGCTAACCCGCCTCTCCTCAGGTGGACTGCGTGTCTCTGTGCTCCTCCTCCTCCTCGAGCTAACCCGCCTCTCCTCAGGTGGACTGCGTGTCTCTGTGCTCGGACTCCTTCGCCGCCTCAGAGGTGAAGCTGTCGTCGGTGTTCGGTCGGGCGGAGGAGGTGCGTCCCTGCGTCCTGGTGCTGAGGAACCTGCAGCTGCTCCTCGGCGCGAGCGGAGGCGATCAGAGCCGACTGCGGAGCGCTCTGGGACAGAAGCTGCTCCGGCTCCCCGGCAGGTGAGACAACAGAAAGCGACTCAAACATGACGGAAAGCGACTCAAACGTGACAGAAAGCGACTCAAACGTGACGGAAAGCGACTCAAACGTGACAGAAAGCGACTCAAACGTGACAGAAAGCGACTCAAACATGACGGACAGCGACTCAAAGGCGTCTGAACGGTGCTCTCGCCCTCAGCGTGGTGCTGCTGGCGACCGTCCCGCGCGCCTCAGACCTCGGTGCAGCTGCAGCGCCGCTCTTCCTCCACCAGGTGTCACTGCAGAGCCCCGACGAGCAGCAGAGGACCTCCATCCTCCAGAGCCTGACCCAGGACCTGCACCTGGGCCCCGACGTGGACCTGGACCGACTGGCCCAAGTGACCGCGGTGAGACAGGGAGGCGCCTGACACAGGGAGGCGCCTGACACAGTCTGACACACAGGGAGGCGCCTGACACACAGGGAGGCGCCTGACACACAGGGAGGGCGCCTGACACACACATGGGAGGGCCCCTGTCACACAGAGAGGGCACCTGACACACAGGGAGGCACCTGACACACACTGAGGGCCCCTGTCACACACTGAGGGCCCCTGTCACACACAGAGGGCCCCTGTCACACACAGAGGGCCCCTGTCACACACAGAGGGCCCCTGTCACACACAGAGGGCCCCTGTCACACACTGAGGGCCCCTGTCACACACTGAGGGCCCCTGTCACACACTGAGGGCCCCTGTCACACAGATAGGGCCCCTGTCACACACAGAGGGCCCCTGTCACACACTGAGGGCCCCTGTCACACACTGAGGGCCCCTGTCACACACTGAGGGCCCCTGTCACACTGAGGCTCCTGACCTTGTGTCTCCTCAGGGCTGGGTGCTGGGGGACCTCGGGGCTCTGGTGGCTGAAGCGAGTCGAGAGGCGCGGCACAGACTCCTGCACGTCTGGTGAGGGTCACTTTAACCTCTAAACACTTCTGCCTCACAGCGAGAAGGTCCCGGGTTCGAGTCCCAGACCAGGTGGAGTTTGCATGGTGTGGTGATTCTGTGGTGGACGCTGTGTGGTGGACTCTGTGTGTGGTGGACAGTGTGGTGGATGCTGTGTGTTGTGGACTCTGTGTGTGGACTCTGTGTGTGGACTCTGTGGTGGACTCTGTGGTGGACTCTGTGTGTGGTGGACTCTGTGGTGGACATGGTGTGGTGGACTCTGTGGTGGACACTGTGTGTGGACTCTGTGGTGGACGCGGTGGTGGACTCTGTGGTGGACATGGTGTGGTGGACTGTCCCGCTCTGAACGACGCCCCTGTGTTTGTCTCTCGCTCAGTGCCGGTCGCAGTGAGGACGAGCTGGTCCTGTACGGGGTCTGTGTCCAGGAGCAGGACTTCAGCTCAGCTCTCAGGACTCTGCAGGACTCTCAGGCGCAGAGCGTGGGAGCGCCCAAGGTCAGACTCTAAGGTCACAGACAGGTCCGGACTCTAAGGTCACAGACAGGTCCAGACTCTAAGGTCACAGACAGCGCTAAGAGTCTGAACTCAAACCAAACGGTGTCTTAAAGGGGCTGTACCTAAGTTTTATTGTTACTGTTTACTGTTTACAGAACTAGTCCATGTTCCTAATGTTTTCCTGTAATGAAGTAAACTCTGTGTCGCTCCAGCTCATCTGTTGTAAAAGCCTCTCTTCAGGTGAAAGTGAGACACAGCTCTTTCTCTGCGTCTGTTTATAGAGCGTTTTATTCTTCGAGAAGCAGGAAGTGCGTCGTTAGCATGCTAATGTTGTTCTACCTGTGAAGGTCCATAACGTTTCAGTTCCTCCGATATTTAAAAAATGTTTTTGTAAAGCTAACAAACATTAGCATGCTAACGGCGCACTTTCTGTTTTTCGTAGAATAAAACGCTCCATAAACAGAAAACATTGTGGTCTGATTTTCACCTGAACAGAAGCTTTTAGAACATTTCTGTGCTGGAGCGACACAGACTTTAAAAAGATGAAAAATAGATGAACTAGTTTTCCACATTTCACAACATTAAAAATCAGGTACAGAGCCTTTAAAAGCGACTCACACAACAAATGATGCATAATATGTGATTTTTTTTTAGCTCCTTACAACAAAAAACAAAAATAATCACAGTTGTATTTAGGGCTGTTTAGTTTAGTCCAGCGGTTCCCTTTTTTGACTGGAGCGCCCCCTAAGGTTTGTCTCACACTCAGAGCATGATCCGGTGCCGCTCCAGTCGTGTGATCTGGTGCAGCTCCAGTCGTGTGATCTGGTCGTGTGATCTGGTGCCGCTCCAGTCGTGTGATCTGGTGACGCTCCAGTCGTGCGATCTGGTCGTGTGATCTGGTGCCGCTCCAGTCGTGTGATCTGGTGACGCTCCAGTCGTGCGATCTGGTCGTGTGATCTGGTGCCGCTCCAGTTGTGTGATCTGGTGCCGCTTCAGTCTCGTGATCTGGTCGCGTGATCTGGTGCCGCTCCAGTCGTGTGATCTGGTGCCGCTCCAGTCGTGTCATCTGGTGCCGCTCCAGTCGTGTCATCTGGTGCCGCTCCAGTCGTGTGATCTGGTTGTGTGATCTGGTGCCGCTCCAGTCGTGTGATCTGGTGCCGCTCCAGTAGTGTGATCTGGTTGTGTGATCTGGTGCCGCTCCAGTCGCGTGATCCGGTGCCGCTCCAGTCGCGTGATCCGGTGCCGCTCCAGTCGCGTGATCCGGTGCCGCTCCAGTCGCGTGATCTGGTGCCGCTCCAGTCGCCTGATCTGGTGCCGCTCCAGTCATGTGATCTGGTCGTGTGATCCGGTGCCGCTCCAGTCGCGTGATCCGGTGCCGCTCCAGTCGCGTGATCCGGTGCCGCTTCAGTCGCGTGATCTGGTCGCGTGATCTGGTGCCGCTCCAGTCGTGTGATCTGGTTGTGTGATCTGGTGCCGCTCCAGTCGTGTGATCTGGTGCCGCTCCAGTCGTGTGATCTGGTGCCGCTCCAGTCGTGTGATCCGGTGCCGCTTCAGTCGCGTGATCTGGTCGCGTGATCTGGTGCCGCTCCAGTCGCGTGATCCGGTGCCGCTTCAGTCGCGTGATCCGGTGCCGCTCCAGTCGCGTGATCCGGTGCCGCTCCAGTCGCGTGATCCGGTGCCGCTCCAGTCGCGTGATCCGGTGCCGCTCCAGTCGCGTGATCCGGTGCCGCTCCAGTCGCGTGATCCGGTGCCGCTCCAGTCGCGTGATCCGGTGCCGCTCCAGTCGCGTGATCCGGTGCCGCTCCAGTCGCGTGATCCGGTGCCGCTCCAGTCGCGTGATCCGGTGCCGCTCCAGTCGCGTGATCCGGTGCCGCTCCAGTCGCGTGATCTGGTGCCGCTCCAGTCGCGTGATCTGGTGCCGCTCCAATCGCGTGATCTGGTGCCGCTCCAGTCGCGTGATCTGGTGCGTTTGTCCGCTCAGATCCCGTGCGTGCGCTGGGAGGACGTGGGCGGACTGCACCACGTGAAGAGGCAGATCCTGGACACGGTGTCTCTGCCCCTGACCCGGCCCGAGCTCACCGGCCTGGGCCTGGGCCGCACCGGACTCCTGCTGTACGGGCCCCCGGGCACCGGCAAGACGCTGCTCGCCAAAGCCGTGGCCACCGAGTGCAGCATGAACTTCCTCAGGTACGAGGTTTGGACTGAACACACGAGAACAGAGCAAGATATCGAAGCCATCCGCGGTGGAAAGTAACAAAGTGCAAAAGTAGTAGTAGGTATCTGTACTTTACTTAGGTACATTTTACACTAGATACGTCGATGTAATCCTTCATTCATCCAGGCGTGTTCCATCGTAGAAAAGGTTTCAAGGTTTGTCATCCGGACGCTGTTTGAAGATCGAGACATTTCGACTTCTATCCTGAAGTCATTGCTAATCTGAGAGCTGGTCTGGGAACTTATATGCTATATATATATATATGCTGCTCTGAGTGGTGAAAGTCCCGCCTACAGGGAGGAGTCACTGATAGCCTGTTTTTGCACTGCCTAGTGTCACCTGACCCTGATAATGGCCTGTTTTTGTCAGGTTAATAGATTGCCCTCCCTAGTGTCAACAGGCCATTATCACTATCACGCAGGGCAAACTATTAACCTGACAAAAAAGGCCATTATCAGGGTCAGGTGACACTAGGCAGGGCAAGTGATTAACCAAACAAAAACAGGCCATCATTGACTTCTCCCTGTGGGCAGGGCTCTCACTACTCAGAGTAGCATATAAGCCAGAGACAATGATTGACAATGACTTCTGGATAGAAGTCGAAATGTCTCAATCTTCAAACAGCGTCCGGATGACAACCCCTGAAACCTTTTCTATGACTTTACTGAAGATACTTTGTACTTTTACTACATTTCAGAGCGTGTATCTGTACTTTCGACTCCACTACATTTTTTAACTGGACTGAAAAGTAAAAGTGTATTTTCTTAACGTTTTAGACGCACTGAAAAGGACGAACAAAGTAGCCTCTATTCACTTTATTCCAGAAGTTGTCGTACGCTCCGCCGTCTTGTTTCTGTTGTAGTTCACGCGGGGCAGACGAGCTCAACAGAAAATAAGTTCTACTCGACTAAAAAGACGTTTTCAGGCCTCAGGAGTCAGTGCAGTGTGACGTGTTTTTGCTCGTGTTCATTAAACATCTGTGCTAGCCTTCTTTTGCACGTCAAAAGAAGGCGGCACCTGATTGGACAGTTATTATTGTTCATATCTTGTTTTAGAAACGAAAACACCAGGATCTTGTAGTGCTTTTTAATTTGAACATTTAAAGCCCAGAGTATGAAGCGGCAGTCACAGAGAAACACACGCATGTTTCAGGAGAAAGAGGAGCCCAAACGCAGTCGAATGCACTTCCTGAAAACATTTGAAAGCCTTTCTTCCGTGTAACGCTCACACGATCTTGTGACGTCGGCGGTTCAGGGTTTGATTTTAACGTTTGTGTTTCAGCGTGAAGGGCCCGGAGCTGATCAACATGTACGTGGGCCAGAGCGAGGAGAACGTGCGCAAAGGTCTGACTTCACATGTGTCCAGCAGTGGCCGCTCACTTTGTAAAGCACTTTGACACGTTTCTGTTTGGGTCTCTACACTGTCACATCAGTGTCTCTGAAGCTGTGGTGCGCGGACGCCTCGTCAGTTCTAGAGTTTACTTCATTTAGAGAACTTTTTATTCACGTTTTTGCTCTTCCTCTCGTAATTTCTTAGTTAAAACCACTTAAAGGAACCCGTACTCCGTTTTTTGCCAGTAATAAAGTCTGTCGCTCTAGCACAAATCGACTCTGAAATGTACTCTGTAAATGAGTCACAGCGCTTTCTCTGCATCTGTTTAAAGAGCGTTTTATTCTACGAGAAGCAGGAAGTGCACCGTTAGCATGCTAATGTTTGTTAGCTTTAGCTCAGAGTCTGGTGAAAAATGCTTCTAAACTCATGGAGGTGAATATTTACGGTGTGTGACTGCATTAAAGTGAGAGATACATGCGACTGATGGAAAGACTTTAACATCAACTCATTCTGTTTTTCACGTTTTAAAACTGTAAAAATCAACTCCAGGGATTTTAAAAATGTTCAAACGTGACAGAGCTCCCTTTGCAAAGCACTTGGGAAAGTTTTTGATTGATTTTAAAGTACATTTTATTCACATTTTTGCTCTTCAATGAGTAATTTCTCAGTGAAAGATACTGTGATAATAGTTTAGTCCTATTTAAAGTCAATACTAGTATATAGTGGGAGGGCACCTGTGGTAAATATTTATCTTAGTAGTTTTTTCATGAGAAGTTGTTGTTTCTGGAGAAATTTTGAAAAATAAAAGTTTAAAATGACAGGAAGTCGTGCTGAGTTCTAAAACGGAATCCCTCTGTGATGTCATCAAAAAGAGACGGACCATAGAAAATACAGAGACAATCTACAGACGTTTTTCTGACAGTTTAAAGTCCATACGACAGGCTCGAAGATTATTATATTTAAGATTTTACTGAGCATTTTTCCTTTTTGTCCCAGTTTGACAGTTTGTGTAAAGTTTATGATGTCACTTCCTGTTGAACATGACACAAATATGACACGGTTAGAGGTGATTCTACAGCTGTTACCATAGCAACCAGACTGTAAACAAGGCCAACATCCATATAAATTACACAATAGTTAGGATTTAATACATTATAACACCTGATAACACCTTCATTATTGTTGAGTGACCGTTTAAACTGTCAGAAAGGTGTGTCAGTCGAGCGCTGAACTGTTTATTTTCAACTGTGCGTCGCTTTTTGATGACATCACAGAGGGATTCCGTTTTAGAACTCAGCACTACTTCCTGTCATTTTAAAGTCTATATGACAGGGCAGACGACACATTTCACCGAAACGTAGTGAAGATGATTCTATTTAAGATTTTACCAAACATTTGACCCGTTTGTCTCCAGTTTGACAGTTTGTGTAAAGTCTATGATGTCATTTCCTGTTGAATATGACACAAATATGACACAGAGGTGATTACTGTTACGTAGCAAGCACCAAAACCCATAGAAATGACACAATAGTTAGGATTTTACAAATAATATCATACAATAACAACCTTATTTTGAATTACACTTTAAAGTATCAAAAAGTCGTGTCAGTCGTCTGTAAATTGTGTTTGTATTTTTCACGGAGCGTCGCTTTTTGATGACGTCACAGAGGGAGGGATTCCGTTTTCGAACTCTAGCACTTCCTGTTATTTTATTTAGACTTTTATTTTTCTAAATTTCTCCACAAGCTGCAACTTCACAAATGCAAAACTATTGTAAATAATTGTCAAACTGAGTCAGAATTAGAACACTTTGAGAACTTGTCATGTAGACTTTAAACTTTTACTTTTCAAATTTTCTTCACAAACTGCCACTTCACAGATGTAAAACTATGATAAATATTTACCACAGGTGCCCTCCCGCCAAACTGAGTCAGAATTAGACAAAAATGGCGACTTTAAAGCGGCGTCTGTGTTCAGTTTTCAGCCGGGCGCGCGCCGCCGCTCCCTGCGTCGTGTTCTTCGACGAGCTGGACTCCCTGGCTCCCTCCAGAGGACGCAGCGGGGACAGCGGGGGAGTCATGGACAGGTGTGTGACGGGGGGAGGGGGCACGTCGGGAGGGCGTCTGACTGTCTCTGTTCCAGGGTGGTGTCCCAGCTCCTGTCTGAACTGGACACGCTGCAGTCGTCAGGAGTCTTTGTGATCGGAGCCACCAACCGGCCGGACCTGATCGACCAATCACTGCTGCGGCCCGGGAGGTGTGTGCCGATACCGATACCGATACTCCACCGATACCGATACTCCAACCAATACTGATACTCCAACCAATACTGATGCTGATACTGTACTACTGATACCAATACTGATACTCCAATACTGATACTGTACTACCGATACTGATACTGATACTCCAACCAATACTGATACTGTACTACCGATACCGATGCTCCAACCGATACTGATGCTGACACTGTACTTCCGATACTGATACTCCACCGATACTGATACTCCACCGATACTGATACTCCACCGATACTGATACTCCACCGATACTGATACTCTCACCAATACTGATACTCCAACCAATACTGATACTCCAATACTGATACTGTACTACCGATACCGATGCTCCAGCCAATACTGATACTGACACTGTACTACTGAGACCGATACTGTACTACCAATACTATACTACTGATACCGATACTCCCACCAATACTGATACTCCAACCAATACTGATACTCCCACCAATACTGAGACTCCAACCGATACTGATACTCCAGCCAATACTGATGCTGACACTGTACTTCCGATACCGATACTCCAGTCGATACCGATACTCCAACCAATACCGATACTGATTCTGTACTATCGTTACCAATACTGTACTACTGATATTGATACTGATGCCGATACTGTACTACTGATACTACCGATACTGATACTGTACTACTGATACTACCGATACTGATACTGAACTACTGATACTACCGATACTGATACTGAACTACTGATACTACCGATACTGATACTGTACTACTGATACCGATACTGTACTACTGATACTACCGATACTGATACTGTATTACTGATGCCGATACTGGATTCCATTTTAGAGCTCAGTTCCACTTCCTGTAATTGTAAACTTTTATTTATCAAAATTTCTTCTTGAACAACATAAACTTAAACTAAATATTTTCACAAGCTCCTCCCACCACAACGAGAACCTGAAACACAGACTTTAAAACGTGACGTGTTTGTAGAGACAGTGACACTGGTCGTCAGCAGAGGGCGCTGTGGGATCAGACACGTGGAAAAGAAACTGTATCACAAGGTTTTCTTCATGTCATGTTTTCATGTAGAACTAGGCATTTTATGTGGAAAAAATGCCATAAATCCACATATTTGGGACATTTAAATCTGAAAAATTGACAAGTTTAAATGTCTTGGTTCATTTTGTAACATATTAGTTATAAAAATGTACAGAGGGGATTTGGATTTATTATTTAGTTTTTAAGTAAACTAGATCTGACTGAAAATTGTCCTAAAAATTCAAATTTCACCTCATTTTTTTGACTTAAAACTTCAATAAATCAGTTTTAGAATCTGATATTAAAAATCCTTGTTTGGTCTAAATGTGTTGAGTCCAGATTGTACAGTTTGTGTGGATCTACTTTAGGCTGATCTTTATGTCTCGAGGGACAAAAATGCATTTGAAATTGAAAATGTTCTTTGGAGTTAGTCATTTTTAGTGTTTTTTTTGTCGCTTTTAGTCACCTTTTTGTAACTTCTAGTCCTGTTTTTGTAACTTTTTCTTGTGTTTTTATAACTTTTAGTCGTGTTTTTGTCACTTTTAGTCGTGTTTTTGTCGCTTTTAGTCGTGTTTTTGTCGCTTTTAGTCGTGTTTTTGTCGCTTTTAGTCAAATCCTTGTGTTTGAGTCCTTGTTTGTTGAGTCCAGATTGTACAGTTTGTGTGGATCTACTTTAATGATCTTTATGTCTCGAGGGACAAAAATGCATTTGAAGAAAACAATGTCAGAGAAATCTATGGATGAAGTGGATTCAATGGAAGAATCAAACATCAGGAGCAGATTGGACACGTTTGTTGTTTCACATCAAAGTCCAGATGAGACAGAGAAAAGTGAACAGAAAAACAAAAAATTGAAAAAAAATAGTTTTGCCTGTCGAGTCTAAAGTCAATAATAACGTGATTCTCTGTGTTTTTTCTGTTTTTCTTCTTCTGCAGGTTTGACAAACTGGTTTACGTCGGAGTGAACGAGGACAGAGACTCTCAGCTGCAGGTGCTTCAGGCCGTTCTCAGGAAGTACGACGTTTGCGTTTTTTCTAGTTTTTCATGTTTGTTATACGTGTAAAAGAAGTCACATGTGTCCAGCAGAGGGCGCTGCACGTGCACTGAGCTGTCACAGGTTTTCAGGTTTTTCTTACTTTGATCGGCAGGAAATCTGTGGTGAATATTTATGATCGTTTGGGATGAAAAGTGTCGACACGTAGCTCTGAGTTTCCCCCAAAAAATCCTAGACGTAAATAAGTCGGTGGAAAAAATTACGACACAGTATTTGATCTATTTTGTTTTGCGCCAGAACATTTTTTTGAGTTAAATTAGGTCAATTTACACAATAAAGTATTAAAATAAACCATATTAATCCTGGTTTCTTTGTGTTTTGCTGCTGTGGCTCTGCAGCGACACTGAAACGAGAATGAAATAAAAAACTGCTCCAGAGATGTTTTTGAGGAAGAAACTACACCAGAACTGAGTTAAACGCCGAGAGAAAAGTCGGTTTGACTTTTAAAGGACGAATACTGCGCTAAATGGACTTTTATGAGTTTTTAATCCTGTTCTAACAATGTTCCGTCGTCAAAAACACACCTGGAGTTGCGTTCAGCTTCATACGCGTTGTTTTGATGAATCCTGGTTCAAAAAAACATATCCCTCCAGCGTCAAAAACATGCTCTGAATTCCCTTGATGCGTTTTCTCGACGTGTGGCATTTTCTTCAAGTTTTTCTCGACGTGCAACGTTTTCTCTGCGTTTTCTCGGCGTTTTCTCTGCGTTTTCTCGACGTTTTCTCGACGTGCAACGTTTTCTCGACGTTTTCTCGGCGTTTTCTCGACGTTTTCTCGGCGTTTTCTCGACGTTTTCTCGACGTTTTCTCAACATGTGACGTTTTTTCGACGTGTGACGTTTTTTCGCGATATGTGGCGTTTTGTTGGCGTGTGGCGTTTTCTTGACATGTGGCATTTTATCAACGTGTGGCGTTTTTTTCGAGACATGGAGTTTTATTGACGTTTTCTCGACATGCGGCGTTTTCGATTTGTGCGGCATTTTCTCGACGTGTGACAAAGATTATTCATAATTTACACCAAAGAAACCTTTTAAACATTACTTCAACAAAAACAGTGTTCATGTGTATTTTTATTTGTCAAATTTTTAAAAATCTGACATTGGATGAGTTTGGCCCAGTGTTCAGTGCGGTTGCTATGGTAATTTCCTAGTGTGATGTCATAATTTACAACCAGGAAGTAAAACAAAAAAACATAAAAAAAAAAATTGCTAAACCAGGATAAAAAATGTCAAGTATTTTTGCTAAATTTGAAATATATTTATCTAAAGTGCATTTTAGTGAAAGGAGTGCAGCCTTTGACCCGCCTGAACCCTCCGTCCTCCAGGTTCGAGTTGGAGCCGTGCGTGGACCTGTCGGCCATCTTGGATCAGTGCCCGGGTCACATGACGGGAGCGGACCTGTACGCGCTGTGCTGCGACGCCATGACCAGCGCCCTCAAGAGGAAGATCGCCCTCATTACACAGAGTCTGTACCTTTACATCAGAACCTCTGTCACTTTAACGCTGTTTTAGGAAATAAACACAACAACAACACAGAAAATCCACAAATGTTGAATCTTATTGTTATTTTTAAGCTATCGTTAAATCATGCCCCTGTGATATAATAATGATGATGATGATGATGATGATGATGATGATGATGATGATGATGATGATGATGATGATGATGATGATGATGATGATGATGATGATGATGATGATGATGATGATGATATAATAATAATAATAATAATAATGGCACCACTTTGAGGCTGAAACAGTAGTTTCACTTTTGACACAGAGGACGTTGAGCTTTGTGTCTGTTTTTGTTTCATGTGAACGGCCCATAATTAGAGACAAACGAGGTCCACAAATCTGAACTCTGTGACAAACTTTGATAAACTTTGACTCGAGTCTCCGTTTTACATAAATATTAAAATTTAAATGTGCATTTTTCCCTCTCTCCCTCTTTTGTTCTTCATTTGTCTGTTTTCCTTTATTTTTCTCTCTCTCCTCCCTCTCTTCTCTCACCTTTGTCTCTCTCTCCCCTCCCTCTCGCTCTCTTCTCTCTCTCACCCCCCCTCTCTCCCTCTCTCTCGCCTCTCTCCCCCTCTCTCTCTCTCTCTTTCGTCCTCCCTCTCTTTCCCCCTCTCTCCCTCCCTCTCTCCCTCTCTCCCCCTCTCTCCCTCTCTCTCTCTCCCCCCTCCCCCCCTCTCTCTCTCCCCCCCTCCCTCTCTCTCTCCCTCTCTCTCTCTCCCCCCTCTCTCTCCCTCCCTCTCTCTCCCTCTCTCTCCCCCTCTCTCTCCCCCTCTCTCCCCTCTCTCTCTCCCCCCCTCCCTCTCTCTCCCCCCCTCTCAGATCTGGACAGCGAGGACTCTGCGGTGCGTCTCTCTCTCGACGACTTTTGTGTCGCTGTGAAAGATTTCAAACCTTCAGTGTCTGAACGAGAACTTCAGCGATACAAGAAGATCCAGGAGTCTGTCTGAGACCTAGACCTGCTGTAGACCTGCTGTGGACCGGGTCTAGACCTGCTGTAGACCGGGTCTAGACCTGCTGTAGACCGGGTCTAAACCTGCTGTAGACCGGGTCTAGACCTGATGTAGATCGGGTTTAGTCCTGCTGTAGACCCGGTCTAGAGGTTTAGTTTCTGGTTTAGACCTGGTTTAGGCTTGGTTTAAGACCTGCTTTAGTCCTGGGTTAGACCTGGTTTAGTCCTGTTTTAGACCTGGTTTTGTTTCTGGTTTAGACCTGGTTTACACTTGGTTTAGACCTGGTTTAGTCCTGGTTTAGACCTGGTTTTGTTTCTGGGGGAGAATGATTTTTCCCGATGTTTGTGAACATTGTTCGATGTAAATCTTGTAAATTCACAAATGTAAATTAAAAGTAATTTCTATTAATTTCAAACATTCAGATTGTGAGTTTTAATAAAACTGATGAAAAGAGTCTCTGGAGTTTGCGTGTTCTGCTCGTGTTGAGTCTGGTGTTTGCGTGTTCTGCTCGTGTTGAGTCTGTGGAGTTTGCGTGTCCTGCTCGTGTTTAGTCTGGTGTTTGCGTGTTCTGCTCGTGTTGAGTCTGTGGAGTTTGCGTGTCCTGCTCGTGTTGAGTCTGTGGAGTTTGCGTGTCCTGCTCGTGTTGAGTCTGTGGAGTTTGCGTGTTCTGCTCGTGTTGAGTCTGTGGAGTTTGCGTGTCCTGCTCGTGTTTAGTCTGGTGTTTGCGTGTTCTGCTCGTGTTGAGTCTGTGGAGTTTGCGTGTTCTGCTCGTGTTGAGTCTGTGGAGTTTGCGTGTTCTGCTCGTGTTGAGTCTGTGGAGTTTGCGTGTTCTGCTCGTGTTGAGTCTGTGGAGTTTGCGTGTTCTGCTCGTGTTGAGTCTGTGGAGTTTGCGTGTTCTGCTCGTGGTTGAGTCTGTGGAGTTTGCGTGTTCTGCTCGTGTTGAGTCTGTGGAGTTTGCGTGTTCTGCTCGTGTTGAGTCTGTGGAGTTTGCGTGTTCTGCTCGTGTTGAGTCTGGAGTTTGTGTGTTCTGCTCGTGTTGAGTCTGTGGAGTTTGCGTGTTCTGCTCGTGTTGAGTCTGTGGAGTTTGTCTGCCTGTGAGTCTGTGGAGTTTGTGTGTTCTGCTCGTGTTGAGTCTGTGGAGTTTGCGTGTTCTGCTCGTGTTGAGTCTGGAGTTTGCGTGTTCTGCTCGTGTTGAGTCTGTGGAGTTTGCGTGTTCTGCTCGTGTTGAGTCTGTGGAGTTTGCGTGTTCTGCTCGTGTTGAGTCTGTGGAGTTTGCGTGTTCTGCTCGTGGTTGAGTCTGTGGAGTTGCGTGTTCTGCTCGTGTTGAGTCTGTGGAGTTTGCGTGTTCTGCTCGTGTTGAGTCTGTGGAGTTTGCGTGTTCTGCTCGTGTTGAGTCTGTGGAGTTTGCGTGTTCTGCTCGTGTTGAGTCTGTGGAGTTTGCGTGTTCTGCTCGTGTTGAGTCTGTGGAGTTTGCGTGTTCTGCTCGTGTTGAGTCTGTGGAGTTTGCGTGTTCTGCTCGTGTTGAGTCTGTGGAGTTTGCGTGTTCTGCTCGTGGTTGAGTCTGTGGAGTTTGCGTGTTCTGCTCGTGGTTGAGTCTGTGGAGTTTGCGTGTTCTGCCTCGTGTTGAGTCTGTGGAGTTTGCGTGTTCTGCTCGTGGTTGAGTGTGTGGAGTTTTGCGTGTTCTGCTCGTGTTGAGTCTGTGGAGTTTGCGTGTTCTGCTCGTGTTGAGTCTGTGGAGTTTGCGTGTTCTGCTCGTGTTGAGTCTGTGGAGTTTGCGTGTTCTGCTCGTGTTGAGTCTGTGGAGTTTGCGTGTTCTGCTCGTGTTGAGTCTGTGGAGTTTGCGTGTTCTGCTCGTGTTGAGTCTGTGGAGTTTATGCGTGTTCTGCTCGTGGTTGAGTCTGTGGAGTTTGCGTGTTCTGCTCGTGGTTGAGTCTGTGGAGTTTGGCGTGTTCCGCTGCTCGTGTTGAGTCTGGAGTTTGCGTGTTCTGCTCGTGTTGAGTCTGGAGTTTGCGTGTTCTGCTCGTGTTGAGTCTGTGGAGTTTGCGTGTTCTGCTCGTGTTGAGTCTGTGGAGTTTGCGTGTTCTGCTCGTGTTGAGTCTGGAGTTTGCGTGTTCTGCTCGTGTTGAGTCTGTGGAGTTTGCGTGTTCTGCTCGTGTTGAGTCTGGAGTTTGCGTGTTCTGCTCGTGTTGAGTCTGGTGTTTGCATGTTCTGCTCGTGTTGAGTCTGTGGAGTTTGCGTGTTCTGCTCGTGTTGAGTCTGGTGGAGTTTGCGTGTTCTGCTCGTGTTGAGTCTGTGGAGTTTGCGTGTTCTGCTCGTGGTTGAGTCTGTGGGAGTTTGCGTGTTCTGCCTCGTGGTTGAGTCTGTGGAGTTTGCGTGTTCTGCTCGTGTTGAGTGTGGGGTGTTTGCGTGTTCTGCTCGTGTTGAGTCTGTGGAGTTTGCGTGTTCTGCTCGTGTTGAGTCTGTGGAGTTTGCGTGTTCTGCTCGTGTTGAGTCTGTGGAGTTTGTGTGTTCTGCTCGTGTTGAGTCTGTGGAGTTTGCGTGTTCTGCCTCGTGGTGTTGAGTCTGGTGTGGAGTTTGCGTGTTCTGCTCGTGTTGAGTCTGTGGGTGTTTATGCGTGTTCTGCCTCGTTTTGAGTCTGGAGTTTGCGTGTTCTGCTCGTGTTGAGTCTGGAGTTTGCGTGTTCTGCTCTGGTTGAGTCTGTGGAGTTTCGTGTTCTGCTCGTGGTTGAGTCTGTAGAGTTTGCGTGTTCTGCTCGTGTTGAGTCAGGAGTTTGCGTGGTTCTGCTCGTGTTGAGTCTGTGGAGTTTGCGTGTTCTGCCTCGTGTTGAGTCTGTGGAGTTTGCGTGTTCTGCTGTCTGGAGTCTGGTTCTGCTCGTGGTTGAGTCTGTGGAGTTTATGGTTCTGCTCGTGGTTGAGTCTGGTGTTTGGTTCTGCTCGTGTTGAGTCTGTGGAGTTTGCGTGTTCTGCTCGTGTTGAGTCTGGTGTTTGCGTGTTCTGCTCGTGTTGAGTCTGTGGAGTTTGCGTGTTCTGCCTCGTGTTCAGTCTTGAGTTTGCGTGTTCTGCTTGTGTTGAGTCTGGAGTTTGCGTGTTCTGCTCGTGTTGAGTCTGTGGAGTTTGCGTGTTCTGCTCGTGTTGAGTCTGTGGAGTTTGCGTGTTCTGCTCGTGTTGAGTCTGTGGAGTTTGCGTGTTCTGCTCGTGTTGAGTCTGTGGAGTTTGAGTGTTCTGCTCGTGTTGAGTCTGGAGTTTCGTGTTCTTCTCGTGTTGAGTCTGTGGAGTTTGCGTGTTCTGCTCGTGTTGAGTCTGTGGAGTTTGCGTGTTCTGCTCGTGTTGAGTCTGGAGTTTGCGTGTTCTGTTCATGTTGAGTCTGGTGTTTGCGTGTTCTGCTCGTGTTGAGTCTGTGGAGTTTGAGTGTTCTGCCTGTGTGTTGAGTCTGTGGAGTTTGCGTGTTCTGCTCGTGTTGAGTCTGTGGAGTTTGCGTGTTCTGCTCGTGTTCAGTCTGGAGTTTGCGTGTTCTGCTTGTGTTGAGTCTGGTGTTTGCATGTTCTGCTCGTGTTGAGTCTGGTGTTTGCGTGTTCTGCTCGTGTTGAGTCTGGTGTTTGCGTGTTCTGCTCGTGTTGAGTCTGTGGAGTTTGCGTGTTCTGCTCGTGTTGAGTCTGTGGAGTTTGCGTGTTCTGCTCGTGTTGAGTCTGTGGAGTTTGCGTGTTCTGCTCGTGTTGAGTCTGTGGAGTTTGCGTGTTCTGCTCGTGTTGAGTCTGTGGAGTTTGCGTGTTCTGCTCGTGTTGAGTCTGGAGTTTGCGTGTTCTGCTCGTGTTGAGTCTGTGGAGTTTGTGTGTTCTGCTCGTGTTCAGTCTGGAGTTTGCGTGTTCTGCTTGTGTTGAGTCTGGTGTTTGCGTGTTCTGCTCGTGTTGAGTCTGTGGAGTTTGCGTGTTCTGCTCGTGTTGAGTCTGGTGTTTGCGTGTTCTGCTCGTGTTGAGTCTGGTGTTTGCGTGTTCTGCTCGTGTTGAGTCTGTGGAGTTTGCGTGTTCTGCTCGTGTTGAGTCTGTGGAGTTTGCGTGTTCTGCTCGTGTTGAGTCTGTGGAGTTTGCGTGTTCTGCTCGTGTTGAGTCTGGAGTTTGCGTGTTCTGCTCGTGTTGAGTCTGTGGAGTTTGCGTGTTCTGCTCGTGTTGAGTCTGTGGAGCTGCTGTGTTGAGTCTGTGTTCTGCTCGTGTTGAGTCTGGAGTTTGCGTGTTCTGCTCGTGTTGAGTCTGGAGTTTGCGTGTTCTGCTCGTGTTGAGTCTGTGGAGTTTGCGTGTTCTGCTCGTGTTGAGTCTGTGGAGTTTGCGTGTTCTGCTCGTGTTGAGTCTGTGGAGTTTGCGTGTTCTGCTCGTGTTGAGTCTGTGGAGTTTGCGTGTTCTGCTCGTGTTGAGTCTGTGGAGTTTGCGTGTTCTGCTCGTGTTGAGTCTGTGGAGTTTGTGTTCTGCTCGTGTTGAGTCTGTGGAGTTTGCGTGTTCTGCTCGTGTTGAGTCTCTGTGGAGTCTGTGACGTGTTCTGCTCGTGTTGAGTCTGTGGAGTTTGCGTGTTCTGCTCGTGTTGAGTCTGTGGAGTTTGCGTGTTCTGCTCGTGTTGAGTCTGTGGAGTTTGCGTGTTCTGCTCGTGTTGAGTCTGTGGAGTTTGCGTGTTCTGCTCGTGTTGAGTCTGTGGAGTTTGTGTGTTCTGCTCGTGTTGAGTCTGTGGAGTTTGCGTGTTCTGCTCGTGTTGAGTCTGTGGAGTTTGCGTGTTCTGCTCGTGTTGAGTCTGTGGAGTTTGCGTGTTCTGCTCGTGTTGAGTCTGTGGAGTTTGCGTGTTCTGCTCGTGTTGAGTCTGGAGTTTGCGTGTTCTGCTCGTGTTGAGTCTGGAGTTTGCGTGTTCTGCTCGTGTTGAGTCTGTGGAGTTTGCGTGTTCTGCTCGTGTTGAGTCTGGTGTTTGCGTGTTCTGCTCGTGTTGAGTCTGTGGAGTTTGCGTGTTCTGCTCGTGTTGAGTCTGTGGAGTTTGCGTGTTCTGCTCGTGTTGAGTCTGTGGAGTTTGCGTGTTCTGCTCGTGTTGAGTCTGTGGAGTTTGCGTGTTCTGCTCGTGTTGAGTCTGTGGAGTTTGCGTGTTCTGCTCGTGTTGAGTCTGTGGAGTTTGCGTGTTCTGCCTCTGGTTGAGTCTGTGGAGTTTGCGTGTTCTGCTCGTGTTGAGTCTGGAGTTTGCGTGTTCTGCTCGTGTTGAGTCTGGAGTTTGCGTGTTCTGCTCGTGTTGAGTCTGTGGAGTTTGCGTGTTCTGCTCGTGTTGAGTCTGTGGAGTTTGCGTGTTCTGCTCGTGTTGAGTCTGGAGTTTGCGTGTTCTGCTCGTGTTGAGTCTGTGGAGTTTGCGTGTTCTGCTCGTGTTGAGTCTGGAGTTTGCGTGTTCTGCTCGTGTTGAGTCTGTGGAGTTTGCGTGTTCTGCTCGTGTTGAGTCTGGAGTTTGCGTGTTCTGCTCGTGTTGAGTCTGGAGTTTGCGTGTTCTGCTCGTGTTGAGTCTGTGGAGTTTGTGTGTTCTGCTCGTGTTGAGTCTGTGGAGTTTGCGTGTTCTGCTCGTGTCTGAGTGAGGCTCCTCCATCAGCCCCAGAACATGCACCAGGTCAAATCCTCCAGTGAAGGTCCGGACCAGGACCAGGACCTGCACCGGGGCTGGGTCTCTGCTCCTTTGACCCAGAGTCACTGACAATGATCCAAATGTGGCTCGGACTCTTTTCCTGTGAAGACTTTGAGGTGGAGGAGAGCGCCACCTGCAGGACACACCAGGAACAACAGGACCGGGGTCTGAGCGCTGTGGAGTGAGTCCTATTGTTCATCTGTGTCTGTCTGTCCCAGGGCGGCTGTGGCGGGTCGGTCTGTCCCAGGGCGGCTGTGGCGGGTCGGTCTGCCCCGGGGCGGCTGTGGCGGCTCGGTCTGCCCCGGGGTGGCTGTGGCGGGTCGGTCTGTCCCGGGGCGGCTGTGGCGGCTCGGTCTGCCCCGGGGCGGCTGTGGCGGGTCGGTCTGCCCCGGGGCGGCGGCGGGCGGGTCGGTTCGTTCGGGCGGCTGCGGAGGCTCGGTCTGCCCCGGGGCGGCTGTGGCGGCTCGGTCTGCCCCGGGGCGGCTGCGGCGGGTCGGTCTGCCCCGGGGCGGCTGTGGCGGCTCGGTCTGCCCCGGGGCGGCTGTGGTGTTCGAGGCTTTTATTAGAAAACAATAAAATGTGATAAAACTGGAGTCTAAACGAGTCATAAATAAAAGTCTGTGCAACAAATGAAGCTCCTGTTGATCGTGGCTTTTATTTCATCTTCAGAGAAAAATGACAAAAGACACAATCTCCCCCTCTCTGTCTCTCCCTCTCTCTTTCTCTCACCTTCTTTCTCTCTCACCCCCCCCCCTCTCTCTCTCTCTCACCCCCCCTCTCTCCCTCTCTCCCCTCTCTCTCTCCCTCTCACCCCCCTCTCTCTCTCTCCCCTCCCTCTCTCTCTCTCACCCCCCCTCCCTCTCTCTCTCTCCCTCTCCCCGCCTCTAACTCTCTCCCTCTCACCCCCCCCTCTCTCCTTCTCTCTCTCCCCTCCCTCTCTCTCTCTCACCCCCCCTCTCTCTCGCTCTCACACCCCCCCTCCCTCTCTCCCCTCCCCTCTCTCTCCCCCTCTCTCTCTCCCTGTCACCCCCCTCTCTCTCTCACCCCCTCTCTCTCTCTCTCTCTCTCTCTCTCTCCCCTCTCACCCCCCCACCCCTCCCTCTCTCTCTCTCTCTCTCACCCCCCCCTCTCTCTCTCACCCCCCTCTCTCTCTCTCTCTCACCCCCCCCCCCTCTCTCTCTCTCTCTGCAGGTTTGTTCTAGAGTCGCTCGTGCCCCGCCCTCGCCGCTCGTGTCGTTGCCATCTGCCAATCGGGTGCCTCCAGCTGAGCTCGCGCCGCTGCGCTCGCGGAGACAGGTGCAGACGCGCGGGGCCGCAGCAGCTCGCGCCGCTCGTGAGGATGAGGAGGGAGCCCGCGAGGAAGAGGAGCACGTTCAACACGATGTGAGGCTCGCGCTCCGGGGCACAGCGCGCGCGTGCGGCGGCAGGATGGCGGGAGGACGGCGCGGGCTCGTGGCGCCGCAGAACACCTTCCTGGAGAACGTGGTGCGCAGGTCCAGCGGTGAGTGCGCGTGAGAGGTGTGTGCGCGTGCGTGTGTGTGCGTGACTGTGTGTGTGTGCGCGCGCGTGTGAGTGTGTGTGCGCGTGAGTCTGTGTGTGCGCGTGAGTCTGTGTGTGCGCGTGAGTGCGGGGGCTGCGCGTGTTGTGTGTGATGGAAAGGCTCGTGCGCCAGGAACGTGCGCGTGCCCCCCGTCAGGACCTGGCCCCGGGTTTACACCTGTGTCAGTCCTGGCTCTGGCTCTGGCTCTGGTCCAGTCCTGGTTTGGTCCCGTTCCAGTCCTGGTCCAGTCCCGGTCCAGTCCCTGTCCAGACCTGGTCCAGTCCTGGTTTGGTCCTGGTCCAGTCCCGGTCCAGTCCCTGTCCAGACCTGGTCCAGTCCTGGTTTGGTCCCGTTCCAGTCCCAGTCCAGTCCCTGTCCAGACCTGGTCCAGTCCTGGTTTGGTCCTGGTCCAGACCCGGTCCAGACCCGGTCCAGTCCTGATCTAGTCCTGGTTCAGTCCCGGTCCTTTCCTGGTCCAGTCCCGGTTCAGTCCTGGTCCAGTCCTGGTCCAGTCCCGGTCCAGTCCCGGTCCAGTCCCGGTCCAGTCCCGGTCCAGTCCCGGTCCAGTCCTGGTCCAGTCCCGGTCCAGTCCTGGTTCAGTCCTGGTCCAGTCCTGGTCCAGATAAAGGTTCTGACAAAGACTGAGCCATTATTTAATCCAAATGTCAAAACAGAACAAAGTATTTCTGGTTTTCATCAATAACACACTTTAGTCATCAATAAATCATGTCCGGTTCAGACCTGGTTCAGTCCTGGTTCAGTCCTGGTTTGTTCCTGGTTTAGACCTGGTTTAGTCCTGGTTTAGTCCTGGTTTGGTCCTGGTTTGGTCCTGGTTTAGACCTGGTTTAGTCCTGGTTTAGTCCTGGTTTGGTCCTGGTTTGGTCCTGGTTTAGTCCTGGTTTAGTCCTGGTTTGGTCCTGGTTCGGTCCTGGTTCGGTCCTGGTTCGGTCCTGGTTCGGTCCTGGTTCGGTCCTGGTTTGGTCCTGGTTTAGTCCTGGTTTGGTCCTGGTTCGGTCTTGGTTTGGTCCTGGTTTAGTCCTGGTTCGGTCCTGGTTCGGTCCTGGTTCGGTCCTGGTTCAGTCCTGGTTTAGTCCTGGTTTGGTCCTGGTTTAGACCTGGTTTAGTCCTGGTTTAGTCCTGGTTTAGTCCTGCTGATCTGGACGAGCAGCGTCTGATGAAACAAAAAGTGAACAGATCTTTCCGTCCTAATGAGGTCTGAACCTGGAGCTCTTCTTCCTGAAGGTCATAGGATCGATTCCCGCTCGGATCAAGTTCTGTCGCTGTGTCTTTTGGCCAAACACTGCACCCACTGGACCTTAAACCTGACGAGTGTGAGACGCACTGACCACAACACTCTGTTCACTTTTCTCTCACGTCTGGACTTTGATGTGAAACAACAGACGTGTCCAATCTGCTCCTGATGTTTGATTCTTCCATTGAATCCACTTCATCCATAGATTTCTCTGACATTGTTTTCTTCAAATGACTTTTTGTCCCTCGAGACATAAAGATCAGCCTAAAGTAGATCCACACAAACTGTACAATCTGGACTCAACACATTTAGACCAAACAAGGATTTAAGATCAGAGTCTGAAACTCTGAAAATTTATTACAGTTTTATGTCAATTTTCAGTCAGATCTAGTTTAACTTAAAAACTAAATAATAAATCCAAATCCCCTCTGTACATTTTTATAACTAATATGTTACAAAATGAACCAAGAAATTTAAACCTGGTTCTGTCCATTTTTCAGATTTAAATGTCACAAATATGTGGATTTTTGGCTGTTTTTTCACATAAAATGCCTTATTTCTACATGAAAACATGACACGATGATAAACTTGTAATATTTTTTCTTACATTTCTGTGACTAAACTACAGGACGAGTTTAAAATGGTTTCTTTAAATTTCAGATTTTTTCCTGTTCACCTGCTGTAAATGTGAACGTGCTCAGCTTCTCCCCCTCTGGACTAGTCCAACCACCGGGTCTAAACCAGGTCTAAACCAGGTCTAAACCAGGTCTAAACCAGGTCTAAACCAGGACTAAACCAGGTCCAAACCGGGTCTAAACCAGGTCTAAACCAGGTCTATCTCAGGTCTAAACCGGGTCTATCTCAGGTCTTGACCAGGTCTATCTCAGGTCTAAACCGGGTCTATCTCAGGTCTAGACCAGGTCTAAACCATGCCAACGTCAGGTCTAAACCAGGTCTAAACCAGGTCTATCTTAGGTCTAAACCAGGTCTAAACCAGGTCTATCTTAGGTCTAAACCAGGTCTAAACCAGGTCTAAACCAGGCCAACGTCAGGTCTAAACCAGGTCTTGAGCGGGTCTAAACCAGGTCTAGACCAGGTCTTGACCAGGTCTATCTCAGGTCTAAACCAGGTCTTGACCAGGTCTAGACCAGGTCTATCTCAGGTCTAGACCAGGTCTATCTCAGGTCTAGACCAGGTCTATCTCAGGTCTATCTCAGGTCTAGACCGGGTCTATCTCAGGTCTATCTCAGGTCTATCTCAAGTCTATCTCAAGTCTATCTCAGGTCTATCTCAGGTCTATCTCAGGTCTATCTCAGGTCTATCTCAGGTCTATCTCAGGTCTATCTCAGGTCTATCTCAGGTCTATCTCAGGTCTATCTCAGGTCTAAACCGGGTCTATCTCAGGTCTATCTCAGGTCTATCTCAGGTCTATCTCAGGTCTATCTCAGGTCTAGACCAGGTCTATCTCAGGTCTATCTCAGGTCTATCTCAGGTCTATCTCAGGTCTATCTCAGGTCTATCTCAGGTCTATCTCAGGTCTATCTCAGGTCTATCTCAGGTCTATCTCAGGTCTATCTCAGGTCTATCTCAGGTCTATCTCAGGTCTATCTCAGGTCTAGACCAGGTCTATCTCAGGTCCAGGTCTTGAGTCCGCTCTGTTTCTTTTCCAGACACTAACTTCGTTCTGGGAAACGCTCAGATCGTGGATTGGCCGATCGTCTACAGCAACGACGGCTTCTGTAAACTGTCGGGTTATCACCGAGCGGAGGTGATGCAGAAGAGCGCCACCTGCAGGTGACACGCCCCGACCCTCTGTGCTCTCTGCTCAGTCTGACCCTCTGTGCTCTCTGCTCAGACCCTCTGTGCTCAGTCTGACCCTCTGTGCTCAGTCTGACCCTCTGTGCTCTCTGCTCTGACCCTCTGTGCTCAGTCTGACCCTCTGTGTTCAGTCTGACCCTCTGTGTTCAGTCTGACCCTCTGTGCTCAGTCTGACCCTCTGTGCTCTCTGCTCAGTCTGACCCTCTGTGCTCAGTCTGACCCTCTGTGCTCAGTCTGACCCTCTGTGCTCAGTCTGACCCTCTGTGCTCTCTGCTCAGTCTGACCCTCTGTGCTCTCTGCTCAGTCTGACCCTCTGTGCTCTCTGCTCAGTCTGACCCTCTGTGCTCTCTGCTCAGTCTGACCCTCTGTGCTCAGTCTGACCCTCTGTGTTCTCTGCTCAGACCCTCTGTGCTCTCTGCTCAGTCTGACCCTCTGTGCTCTCTGCTCAGACCCTCTGTGCTCTCTGCTCAGTCTGACCCTCTGTGCTCTCTGCTCAGACCCTCTGTGCTCAGTCTGACCCTCTGTGCTCAGTCTGACCCTCTGTGCTCAGTCTGACCCTCTGTGCTCAGTCTGACCCTCTGTGCTCTCTGCTCTGACCCTCTGTGCTCAGTCTGACCCTCTGTGCTCAGTCTGACCCTCTGTGCTCAGTCTGACCCTCTGTGCTCAGTCTGACCCTCTGTGCTCTCTGCTCAGTCTGACCCTCTGTGCTCAGTCTGACCCTCTGTGCTCAGTCTGACCCTCTGTGCTCTCTGCTCAGTCTGACCCTCTGTGTTCTCTGCTCAGTCTGACCCTCTGTGCTCTCTGCTCAGTCTGACCCTCTGTGCTCTCTGCTCAGTCTGACCCTCTGTGCTCTCTGCTCAGTCTGACCCTCTGTGCTCAGTCTGACCCTCTGTGTTCTCTGCTCAGACCCTCTGTGCTCTCTGCTCAGTCTGACCCTCTGTGCTCTCTGCTCAGACCCTCTGTGCTCTCTGCTCAGTCTGACCCTCTGTGTTCTCTGCTCAGTCTGACCCTCTGTGCTCTCTGCTCAGTCTGACCCTCTGTGTTCTCTGCTCAGTCTGACCCTCTGTGTTCTCTGCTCAGTCTGACCCTCTGTGCTCTCTCCTCAGTCTGACCCTCTGTGCTCTCTGCTCAGTCTGACCCTCTGTGCTCTCTGCTCAGACCCTCTGTGCTCTCTGCTCAGTCTGACCCTCTGTGTTCTCTGCTCAGTCTGACCCTCTGTGCTCTCTCCTCAGTCTGACCCTCTGTGCTCTCTGCTCAGACCCTCTGTGCTCTCTGCTCAGTCTGACCCTCTGTGTTCTCTCCTCAGTCTGACCCTCTGTGCTCTCTGCTCAGTCTGACCCTCTGTGCTCTCTGCTCAGTCTGACCCTCTGTGTTCTCTGCTCAGACCCTCTGTGCTCTCTGCTCAGTCTGACCCTCTGTGCTCTCTGCTCAGTCTGACCCTCTGTGTTCTCTGCTCAGACCCTCTGTGCTCTCTGCTCAGTCTGACCCTCTGTGTTCTCTGCTCAGTCTGACCCTCTGTGTTCTCTGCTCAGTCTGACCCTCTGTGCTCTCTCCTCAGTCTGACCCTCTGTGCTCTCTGCTCAGTCTGACCCTCTGAGCTCAAAACTCAGACCCTCTGTGCTCTCTGCTCAGTCTGACCCTCTGTGTTCTCTGCTCAGTCTGACCCTCTGTGTTCTCTGCTCAGTCTGACCCTCTGTGCTCTCTCCTCAGTCTGACCCTCTGTGCTCTCTCCTCAGTCTGACCCTCTGTGCTCTCTGCTCAGTCTGACCCTCTGTGCTCAGTCTGACCCTCTGTGCTCTCTGCTCAGTCTGACCCTCTGTGTTCTCTGCTCAGACCCTCTGTGCTCTCTGCTCAGTCTGACCCTCTGTGTTCTCTGCTCAGTCTGACCCTCTGTGCTCTCTGCTCAGACCCTCTGTGCTCTCTGCTCAGTCTGACCCTCTGTGTTCTCTGCTCAGTCTGACCCTCTGTGTTCTCTGCTCAGTCTGACCCTCTGTGTTCTCTGCTCAGTCTGACCTTCTGTGTTCTCTGCTCAGTCTGACCCTCTGTGCTCTCTCCTCAGTCTGACCCTCTGTGCTCTCTGCTCAGTCTGACCCTCTGTGCTCTCTGCTCAGTCTGACCCTCTGTGTTCTCTGCTCAGTCTGACCCTCTGTGTTCTCTGCTCAGTCTGACCCTCTGTGCTCAGTCTGACCCTCTGTGTTCTCTGCTCAGTCTGACCCTCTGTGTTCTCTGCTCAGTCTGACCCTCTGTGCTCTCTGCTCAGTCTGACCCTCTGTGCTCAGTCTGACCCTCTGTGTTCTCTGCTCAGACCCTCTGTGTTCTCTGCTCAGACCCTCTGTGCTCTCTGCTCAGTCTGACCCTCTGTGCTCTCTGCTCACACCCTCTGTGCTCTCTGCTCAGTCTGACCCTCTGTGTTCTCTGCTCAGTCTGACCCTCTGTGTTCTCTCTGCTCAGTCTGACCCTCTGTGCTCTCTGCTCAGTCTGACCCTCTGTGCTCTCTGCTCAGTCTGACCCTCTGTGTTCTCTGCTCAGTCTGACCCTCTGTGCTCTCTGCTCAGTCTGACCCTCTGTGCTCTCTGCTCAGTCTGACCCTCTGTGCTCTCTGCTCAGTCTGACCCTCTGTGCTCTCTGCTCAGTCTGACCCTCTGTGCTCAGTCTGACCCTCTGTGTTCTCTGCTCAGACCCTCTGTGTTCTCTGCTCAGACCCTCTGTGCTCTCTGCTCAGTCTGACCCTCTGTGCTCTCTGCTCAGACCCTCTGTGCTCTCTGCTCAGTCTGACCCTCTGTGTTCTCTGCTCAGTCTGACCCTCTGTGCTCTCTGCTCAGACCCTCTGTGTTCTCTGCTCAGACCCTCTGTGTTCTCTGCTCAGTCTGACCCTCTGTGCTCTCTGCTCAGTCTGACCCTCTGTGCTCTCTGCTCAGTCTGACCCTCTGTGCTCTCTGCTCAGACCCTCTGTGCTCTCTGCTCAGTCTGACCCTCTGTGTTCTCTGCTCAGTCTGACCCTCTGTGTTCTCTGCTCAGTCTGACCCTCTGTGCTCTCTCCTCAGTCTGACCCTCTGTGCTCTCTCCTCAGTCTGACCCTCTGTGCTCTCTGCTCAGTCTGACCCTCTGTGCTCAGTCTGACCCTCTGTGCTCTCTGCTCAGTCTGACCCTCTGTGTTCTCTGCTCAGACCCTCTGTGCTCTCTGCTCAGTCTGACCCTCTGTGTTCTCTGCTCAGTCTGACCCTCTGTGCTCTCTGCTCAGACCCTCTGTGCTCTCTGCTCAGTCTGACCCTCTGTGTTCTCTGCTCAGTCTGACCCTCTGTGTTCTCTGCTCAGTCTGACCCTCTGTGTTCTCTGCTCAGTCTGACCTTCTGTGTTCTCTGCTCAGTCTGACCCTCTGTGCTCTCTCCTCAGTCTGACCCTCTGTGCTCTCTGCTCAGTCTGACCCTCTGTGCTCTCTGCTCAGTCTGACCCTCTGTGTTCTCTGCTCAGTCTGACCCTCTGTGTTCTCTGCTCAGTCTGACCCTCTGTGCTCTCTGCTCAGTCTGACCCTCTGTGTTCTCTGCTCAGTCTGACCCTCTGTGTTCTCTGCTCAGTCTGACCCTCTGTGCTCTCTGCTCAGTCTGACCCTCTGTGCTCAGTCTGACCCTCTGTGTTCTCTGCTCAGACCCTCTGTGTTCTCTGCTCAGACCCTCTGTGCTCTCTGCTCAGTCTGACCCTCTGTGCTCTCTGCTCACACCCTCTGTGCTCTCTGCTCAGTCTGACCCTCTGTGTTCTCTGCTCAGTCTGACCCTCTGTGTTCTCTGCTCAGTCTGACCCTCTGTGCTCTCTGCTCAGTCTGACCCTCTGTGCTCTCTGCTCAGTCTGACCCTCTGTGTTCTCTGCTCAGACCCTCTGTGCTCTCTGCTCAGTCTGACCCTCTGTGCTCTCTGCTCAGTCTGACCCTCTGTGCTCTCTGCTCAGTCTGACTTTGTTTGTTTTCTTTGCTCTCTGCTCAGTCTGACCCTCTGTGCTCAGTCTGACCCTCTGTGTTCTCTGCTCAGACCCTCTGTGTTCTCTGCTCAGACCCTCTGTGCTCTCTGCTCAGTCTGACCCTCTGTGCTCTCTGCTCAGACCCTCTGTGCTCTCTGCTCAGTCTGACCCTCTGTGTTCTCTGCTCAGTCTGACCTTTTTCTCTGTGCTCTCTGCTCAGTCTGACCCTCTGTGTTCTCTGCTCAGACCCTCTGTGCTCTCTGCTCAGTCTGACCCTCTGTGCTCTCTGCTCAGTCTGACCCTCTGTGCTCTCTGCTCAGTCTGACCCTCTGTGCTCTCTGCTCAGACCCTCTGTGCTCTCTGCTCAGTCTGACCCTCTGTGCTCTCTGCTCAGTCTGACCCTCTGTGCTCAGTCTGACCCTCTGTGCTCAGTCTGACCCTCTGTGCTCTCTGCTCAGTCTGACCCTCTGTGCTCTCTGCTCAGTCTGACCCTCTGTGTTCTCTGCTCAGTCTGACCCTCTGTGCTCTCTGCTCAGTCTGACCCTCTGTGCTCTCTGCTCAATCTGACCCTCTGTGCTCTCTGCTCAATCTGACCCTTTTGTCCAATTTTTCTTTGCGTTTTCTGCTCAGTCTGATCCTCTCCTCTGTTTTTTCTGCTTATTCTGACCTTTTTCTCTGTGTTTTTTGCTCAGTTTGACTCTGTCCTCCGCGTTTTCTTTGCGTTTCTGCTCAGTCTGTCTTTCCCCTCTACATTTTCTTTGTGTTCTCTGCTCAGTCTGAATCTCTCTTCTGTGTTTTCTGCTTATTCTGACCTTTTTCTCTGCGTTTTCTGCTCAGTTTGACTCTCTCTTTTGTGTTTTCTTTGTGTTCTCTACTCAGTCTTATCCTCTCCTCTGTGTTTTCTGCTCAGTTGGACTCTCTCTTATGCGTTTTCTCTGCGCTTTTTGCTCACTTTGACTCTGTCCTCTGCATTTTCTCCGCATTTTCTCTGTGTTCTCTGCTCAGTCCGATCCTCTCGTGCGTTTTCTGCTTAATCTCTTTCCACAATCTGACCCAACGAGTGCAGGATTCGAACCCACAGCGGAAGGCTCTACTTTCTAAAACACCCAAATTATCTAGAACTTACTTTGAAAGATACAGTTTTAAAAGATAAAACTGTTTATTCCTGTTTCTCGGCGCCTCCGTCTTTGTTTTCAGACGTCTTTTTGTCACGTGTCAATTATTCCGAGTCATAAACAGGAACTTGAACTAGAGCTGGGCCAAACGGCAAAAAATTATTATCGCAATTTTCTTGGGGCAGATCATGATTTCGGTTTTATCACGATTCATGTTCACTTTGTGTTTTTCTGTTGCCTTTAACCGAGCAGGAAAAATATCTAATTTTGATTTTTCTGACCAGTGCGACTGTGATTAGATTGTGATTTGTGTTTTAATAAAAGGATTCTGTTCAAATTCACGTTTTAAACACAATTCAGTCGTGTTTTTGTCACGTTGTGTTTGTCATATTTAAACGCGTCACTTTTAGTCATGTTTTTGTCGCGTTTTGGTGCCTTGTGTCGTGTTTAGAGGCAGGTTTTTGTCACTTTCGAGCGTATCTTTGTGGCTTTTGTCGCGTTTTGGTGCATCGAGTCGCGTTTGATGTTTGTTTTTGTCACTTTTGAATGCATTTTTATCTCATTTAGTTGCGCTTTTGTCGCTTGTTTCAGAACACGTTTGTACCAATCCAGTCTACAGTGTGATCAGTTTTTATTCAAATCAAAGCCAAAGACATTTTGTTGTTTGTGGAAGAAATTATTTACGTTAAAATATTGCTAATTCCATCCATTAAAAGCGTGTTTTTGTGTGGATTTGGTTTAATTGTGTCGCTCTGGCCTTTAAGAGGTAAATAAAGTCATCTGCTCAGAGGCTTCAGAGGCTAAACATCAGGAGAAAAAGTGTGTTTGAACAGACAGCTGCATTAAAGACACAAACACGATACGTCGATTTCACAAAAACAGCAGATTGTCTCAGGGACCAGCTCACGATTCGATTTTTATCGCCCAGATCTAACGTGAACACCGTTTTGGCCAATCACTGAGTCAGACCAAGAGTTTAAGGCCAAAACTCATTCTTTGCAATTTTATCCATAAATATTCTCTATCTAAAAGTCTTCCGTCTCATATTTCAACATTCATTTGGCTGAAAATGTATTTAAAAGGTCTAAATATACAACAGAAACAATCAAGACGGTTAAAACAATGGTTCGTGACAGGTTTAAAGGGCAATAACGACACAAAAAGGCAGAAAATGTGTCCATTAACGAGCAAAAAAAGTGGGTTCTGACAGAAAACAAACTCACTCTGCGGCGTTTTTACTTTCGTTTACATCGTGAGGTGAGAACACAGTCGCTCCCCGCGGACCGACTCTGTCCTGTTTTTAAATGAAATGTATGTTTCGCTGCGACGCCCCAGATCCGTGTCGTCCGGGAACAGCTTTTAATTAAAAGAACGCAGCGCTAGATATATCAACGTTAAACTCCTCCTGTGGTTTACTCACATAAATGTAAGAAAAATGTGTTAGAAGTGTTTCATCGTGTCATGTTTTCATGTAGAAATAAGGCGTTTTATGTGCTTTTTATGTCTTGGTGTTCTCTGCTCATTTTGACCCTGCTTTCTGCGTTTTCTGCTTATTCTGACCTTTTTCTCTGTGTTTTCTGCTCAGTCTGATCCTCTCTTCTGTGTTTTCTTTGCATTTGCTTCTCGGTCTGACTCTTTTGTCCAAATTTTCTTTGTGTTCTCTGCTCAGTCTGACCCTTTTGTCCAAGTTTCTTTGAGTTCTCTGCTCAGTCTGACCCTTTTGTCCAAGTTTCTTTGAGTTCTCTGCTCAGTTTGACCCTGCTTTCTGCGTTTTCTGCCTATTTTGACCGTTTTCTCTGTGTTTTCTGTTCCGTCTGACTCTCTTCTGCGTTTTCTTTGCATTTTCTGCTCACTCCGACCTTTCTCCGCTGCGTTCTCTGCTCAGTCTGACCCTTTTGTCCAAGTTTTCTTTGCGTTTTCTGCTCAGTTTGACTCAGTGTTTTCTTTGCTCAGTCTGATCCTCTCCTCTGGGTTTTTTGTGCTTTTTCTGCTTATTCTGATCTTTTTCTCTGCATTTTCTGCTCAGTCTGAATCTCTTGTGTGTTATCTGTGCTTTTTTTGCTCAGTTTGACCTTTCTCCACTGCGTTCTCTGCTCAGTCCGACCCTTTGTCCAAGTTTTCTTTGTGTTCTCTACTCAGTCTTATCCTCTCCTCTGTATTTTCTGCTCAGTCGGACTCTTTCTGCTGTTTTTTCTGTGCGTTTTTTGCTCAGTTTGACTCTATCCTCTGTGTTTTCTTTGCGTTCTCTGCTCAGTCTGACCCTTTGTCCAAATTTACTCTCATAAATGTAAGAAAAAATGGATTAGAAGTTTTTCATCAGCATTTTATGTGAAAATTGCCATAAATCCACACATTTGTGACATTTAAATCTGAAAAATGGACAGAACCAGGTTTAAATGTCTTGGTTCATTTTGTAAATAATTCTTGTTGACCCCTCCCCCTGAGGACTACAGATGGAAATGAGCTGTGAAGCTAGAATCTGGTACAAGCATCTCTGCCATTGTGCTTAATGTAACTGTACACTGTCCTAATAAACGAATAAAGAAAAGAAAGAAAGTAACATATTAGTTATAAAAATGTACAGAGAGGATTTGGATTTATTATTTAGTTTTTAAGTAAACTAGATTGGACTGAAAATTGACCTAAAAATTTCAAATTTCAATCCTTGTGTTTGGTCTAAATGTGTTGAGTCCAGATTGTACAGTTTGTGTGGATCTACTTTAGGCTGATCTTTATGTCTCGAGGGACAAAAATGCATTTGAAGAAAACAATGTCAGAGAAATCTATGGATGAAGTGGATTCAATGGAAGAATCAAACATCAGGAGCAGATTGGACACGATTGTTGTTTCCACATGAAGTCGATGTGTGAGAGAGAGTCTGGCCTGGTACTTTGACTCTCGTTCTCGGTTGCGTTGCTGCTGTAGATGTTTAGTTTCGGTGCTGTGTCTGAATCCCGTCGTGTCACGTTTCAGCTTCATGTACGGCGAGCTCACGGACAAAGAGACGAGCGAGAAGGTCCGGCTGACCTTCGAAAACTACGAGATGAACTCCTTTGAGATCCTCATGTACAAGAAGAACCGTGAGTCTCCTGATTTTTTAAACTTCTGGACACAATAAACAGCATTATTTTGTATTATTTAGAAGGATTTGTTCACAGAAATGATGAAACGCAAGGGTTAAATTGTCAAAATTCTCACTGTTTGGCCACCACCGTCATAAAAGTGTGAGACTAACGCTTTAGACCTTTAGGGGCGTCCAAGCTTTTTCCATCGACCTATCGGCCTATATTGAATTATAGACCAAGAATCAATCATGAAACGTTCCAAAAAGCTGCATTTATCTGATGTTTTAAGCTCCACCACATCTGCGTTCAGCCTCAGTGCCTTGATACCAGGTCTGCCTCGCACCAAAATGTTAGTTATTTAGGTCAGAACTGTAGAAAACCTGAAATTTGTGCTAAAAAAGTACTTCTCAGGACAATGTGGGCCAATTCACCAGGAAGTCTACGGGCCGCATTTGGCCCCCGGGCCTTAGTTTGGACGTGCTTTAGACACACATTTGACTAAAACGATTACGATTATAGTGAAGATTAGTTTGACAGTTTGTGTAAAGTTTATGACGTCACTTCCCGTTGAACGTGACACAAATATGACACAGAGGTGTTTCCACAACAGTTACCATAGCAACCAGACTGTAAACAATCAGAATCAGAATCAGAAACGCTTTATTGTCCTTGTCAGTGATCAAAAATCCACAAACACAGGAACTTGCTTCGGCGTGAGGTGCAACATAAAACAATGAATAATATAATAATTATTAACTATATTAACTATATTAAACTATAATAAACAAGGGCCAACGTCCACAGACATGACACAATAGTTATGATTTGACAAATAATAGTATCTGATAACACTTTATTTTGTTGAATGATGGTTTAAACCTGCGGTCCCCAAACCTTTTCCAGTGAGGGCCACATGACTCCTCCTCCTCTGATCGGGGCCAGGGTCGGTGGGTTCAGATGCACCGAAATGAGCTTTTTGAATGTGATAAAGTCGTTTATTATATTGTGGTCGTTCTGCTGCTCAGTCAAATAGTTACAATCCAGTAGTTTTGACACGATAAAAACATAAATGTCTCTTTTTGACGTTGATTGTGACGTTAACAATTTTTAATGTTGCGTTAAAAACCACATTTGATTTGCTAAAACCTGCATAAACCCTTTTTGTGACATATATTAAATTTAAGATTTTGTCCATGTTTATACAATTTCAGATATTTCTACACGGTGTTAATTAATTAGAAAATAAAAGTAAATGAGAACATGACAAAAACGTAAACAAAACAGTAGCTTCTCTCAGTCTGTTTTGTGATTATTGTAGATGGTAAAGTCTTTACGTTTATGAACGGACCCCGGACGTGTGGTTCTGTAGATGATCCTCCAAAGCTCCACAGCATTTGATTCAAACATTGGACCGGGGCCCATTGACATTCTTCATGTTTGGGCAATGCATCTTTCTGCAATTATTGACCTGAAATCAATCAAAGTACTTTAAAAATGACTATAATAATGATTCCTTGTGTATGAAGCCATCAAAATATAACTTGGGTTTGAAATAATCTTTTTTATTAGATCTTTTACTTCAAACCGAAACATTCTTATCTGGTTGCATTTCCACATGAAGTTTAATATCATCTCTTTTAATCCTCACTTTATGCAAACCTCTGGTATGTTTTATATTTATTTAGTCTTACACAGATGTAATGTATTTACACATTAAACATTTGAATTATTATATCATTAGCCGGCTGTTCATAGACATTGTCACTAATATTAACGCACAAGACTTCATTGCAAGATATTAATTTACTTCTTGAATTTCTTAAACTTTTACTTTTCAAAAGTTCTTCACAAACTGCAACTCTACAAATGTAAAACTAAAACATACAACGCAGACTTTAAAGGTGCTGCACTGATTTTTTACTGAAAAAAAACTTTCAGAGCCCGGAGCGAGCGAGGCTAACCACAGCTAGCATGCTAACAGCGCTTTTCCTGATTAGAAACACACGGTTCTCATTTTCGCCCGAGCGGACGCTTTTGCCGCACGTCTGCTCGGAGGCACGGCGGCCTTTACTCTGTCACGGGACAAAACGAGGCGGCGTGCGGCGGGTCTGAGCCATAGAACGATAATTAAACCTGGAAGATAAATCCAAAATGGCGCCCTGTTCCTCCCTGTGGCCTGAGCTCATTGGTTCATGACCCCAAAAAAGTTTCTTACTTCCTGTTACTTCCTGATACAGAGGCGGCCATCTTTGTTTTACTTCCTGATACGGAGGCGGCCATCTTTGCTTTAGGGCACCACGTGACCACAATCCCCCATGATGCTTTGAGCGACGTGAACGACCAGCAGCTGCAGGTCTTTGTGTTAGCGTTAGCTTGTGTGATTGTAATTGTGTTCTTCATGTTAGACACACGTGAAGCGTCTGAAATGAAATAAAATACAACTTACAGGTGTCTCTAGTCGAGCCTTTTCCACGAGCTTCTGTTTGTATCGTCCGACGCTCGTTCATGTGACTCACACATGTTTGTGTGACGTCACTTCAGATAAAAACGGTAATTTCTGTGATTTTAGAAACGGTAGAAAAGAACATTTCCTTCTATTTTATTTAAATACTGATAATAATTCAGTCCTGTCTGTGATTATAATGTGCAATGATAGAAAAAGGCTGCAGTACCTCACACGACCACTAATCAACCTGGGACACAGACAGAGGGGGCGTGGCTTATCCAGTTCATTTAATACATCCATGTGTTTCCTGCAGGGCTCCCCGTCTGGTTCTTCGTGAAAATCGCTCCCATCAGGAACGAGCAGGACAAAGTGGTTCTGTTCCTCTGCACCTTCAGCGACATCACGGCCTTCAAGCAGCCCATCGAGGACGAGGCCACCAAGAGTAAGTGAAAGGACCCGCCGCGCCCGCTGTCACCCGACTTCACTGCACTGGGGGACAAAACAATATCTAGCCTCGCTTAAAGTCCACGTGACAGTTTAGACCAGTGTTTTTCAACCTTTTTTGAGTCGCGGAACACTTATTTTGGTTTAAAAAATACCACGACACACAACCTACTAAAACATGACCAAATCAGACCTTTTAGTTTGAAAAAAAAATGGATACATAATGTGCCAAATAATGTCCGTGCCTCTGATGGTGATTGTTTTTGCTTTCTTTTTGGTGCAGAAGTATGTTCAGGACTCTCAAAAATGGTAACTTTTCCAATTAAATCCATTTGTACTGCCCACCTGTAACAGACATGGCTTTAATACAAGACGAGCCTCACACACTTTCACTCTAAACCTAGAACTAACACTGAAAAAAACATTTCTATACAGAGCCATTTCTTGCTGGAATATGCTGCCGCAAAAGCTGATTATAATAGAGAACCATCATGTTTTTAAAAGAAGCTTAAAGAAATCAATGTTGGAAAATGTAATCATGCTCAATGTTTAAGGCAAACTGTACCATCTTTGTGTTTTATCATCATACCTTATGATTGAACTCAAATGTAGTGTTCTGTTTTCTGATTGTTAATGCTCGAATTTTAATATGTTCTGTCTTGTAGTGTTTTAAATTGTGAAAGTGGACCCCAGGAAGAATAGTCTCTGCTGCTGTAGAGACTAATGGGGATCCTTAAATAAACTAAAAACTAAACTAAACTAAACACCTGAAGGCGCACTAGTGTTCCCCGGCACTGGTTGAAACTCAAGGGTTTAGACGACACATTTGACTAAAACGAAGTGATTAGGTTTAAGATCTGACTAAGCATTTTTTCTCTTTGTTAAGTTTATAACGTCACTTCCTGTTGAACACGACACAAATATGACACAGTTAGAGGTGATTCCACAACTGTTACCATAGCAACCGGACTGTAAACATAACTGAAGCATAAGATTAATATGATACGTTTGTGGAGCCGATCCCAAACTAATAATGAAGTTCAACATTTGTGGATCAGAAGATTCATAGTTTCTTTCTAAAACAATGAATCGCTCACGGAGTTACGTATTTTTTGTCATTCTAGAACGTAAACGAAGTGCAATGGGCCTTGAGCACAATTGCACCTGGCTAGCTCAGTGTTAGCCCAGTGCTAGCTCGATGTTAGCGTCAGTACTTCCTGTCTAATTCTATCTCTGTGGGGTTTATGCCAAGTCAGTCTAAAATGAATAATGAAACATGTCAAGGACTTTACAAAACAGTGAATACAAAGGACGCTTGTGTGTTTATAAAGGGACGGGTTTGTGTCTCAATGCTAACGCTAATTCTACTTTCGGGGCATAAAACATTTCAAAATAAAACAAATTTAAATGACACAATCTGAAATAATCTTCTCACAAAAGCAATCAGACAGTCTTTACTTTAAAACTTAACTGGTTTTATATTTTACATTAGAATTAGCTGTGTAAAAACAGCTTAGCCTATGCACAGAAGCCATTATTGCTCAGACCATTTCAATAAAACAGTAGAGTATGTTCAGTTGAGTTTGACCTGAGCGTCTGGAGCAGGAGCAAAGCCTCTCGACTACTGAGGCTTTACAAACTGAGGAAAAAACATGACTAGTTTACGGTTTATAAAGCGATTTGGGTGCCTATTAGGTGGAAAAGCGCTCTATAAATAAAAATTCTTCTTCTTCTAAACAAGGGCCACATCCACATACATCACACAATAGTTAGGATTTGACAAATAATTCCCAATAACAGCTGTATTTCGTTGAATGACCGTTTAAACTGCCAGTTTTGTGTCTCTGTCTCTGTGTTTTCAGTGGCGCGTCGCTTTTTGATGACATCACAGAGGGATTGAGTTTTTACTTGTTGTCATTTTAAACTTTTATCAATCAAAATTTCTTCCCAAGCTGCAACAAATTCACACACGTAAAACTATAATAAAGAGTTGGCGCCGCTGCCCTGAAGCATCACCGCTCGACTCGACTCTCGTGTGTTTTTGTGTGAACCTTTTGTGTGTCTTTTATTCCCAGGTTGTGGTAAATTTGCGCGTCTGACTCGAGCGCTCACCAGCAGCAAAGGCGTCCTGCAGCAGCTCGCTCCGGCCGTGCACAAAGGAGAGAACGTGCACAAACACTCCCGACTCGCAGAGGTGAGAACACACGAGAACATGAGCCAAAACATTACGACCAGCTCCAACAAACAGAACCACCCTGAACCAGAGCACAACGCACGAGCCAGAACAATACGACCAGCTCCAACAAACAGAACCACCCTGAACCAGAGCACAACGCACGAGCCAGAACAATACGACCAGCTCCAACAAACGTACGACCGTGAATCCAAACGCGACACACGAGCGCAAAGAGGAGAACACAGAAACACACGAGCCAGAACATTATGACCAGCTCCAACAAACGTGCAACCCTGAACCTGAACACGAGCACACGAGCCAAAAACATTACGACCACCTAAAACAAACAGAAAGTATACGACCCTGAACCATGAGCGCAAAGGAGAGAACACACAAACACACGAGAACATTACGACCAGCTCCAACAGACAGAACCACCCTGAACCAGAGCACAACGCACGGAGAACATGAGCCAAAACATTACGACCAGCCCCAACAAACGTACGACCGTGAATCCAAAGGCGACGCATGAGCGCAAAGGAGAGAACACACGAACGCACGGGAACATTACGACCAGCTCCAACAAACGTGCAACCCTGAACCTGAACACGAGCACACGAGCCAAAACATTACGACCACCTAAAACAAACAGAAAGTATACGACCCTGAACCATGAGCGCAAAGGAGAGAACACACGAACGCACGAGAACATTACGACCACCTAAAACCAACGTAGGAGCGCGAACCCAAACACGACGCACGAGCCAGAACAATATGACCACCTCCAACAAACGTATGACCATGACCCCAAACATGACGCACGAGCACAAAGGAGAGAACGTACACAAATACACGAGCCAGAACAATACGACCAACAGACATGTCCTGTTATAACAGTTATAATCAGTTTAATATCAGTTGTGTCGCATATAACAGTGTAATTATCAGTTGTGTCATGTAATAACAGTGTAATAATCACAGTTTACATGTTCACTCTCTCATAACAGTTTAATAATAGCTCATTCATTCATTCTCTACCGCTTATTCCCGTTCACGGACAAAGACAGACAACCATTCACTCTCACATTCACACACTACGGGCAATTTAGAGTTGCCAATTAACCTGAACATGTGTTTGGACGGTGGGAGGAGCCAGAGAGAACCCAGAGAGAACCCACAGTAACACGGAGAGAACATGCAGACTCCACCCAGAGAGATCGTGTCATGTTGGTCTGGTCCAGAATTCGAACCCATGATGTCCTTATTGAGAGAAAGGAGCTCTATCCGCTCTGCCACCGTGCACCCCGTAATAACAGTTGCATAATAATGGTGTAATAACAGTGTAATAATCAGCTGTGTCGCGTAATAACACTAATAATCCATTGTGACGTAATAACAGCGTAATAATTAATTGCGACGTGTAATAACGGTGTAATAATCAGCTGTGTCACGTAATAATGCTAATAATACATTGTGACGTAATAACAGCGTAATAATCAATTGTGACGTGTAATAACAGTGTAATAACGGCGTAATAACGGTGTAATAATTAATTGTGACGTGTAATAACCGTGTAATAACGGCGTAATAACGGTGTAATAATCAGCCGTGTCATGTAATAACACTAATAATCCATTGTGACGTAATAACAGCGTAATAATCAATTGTGACGTGTAATCACAGTGTAATAACGGTGTAATCAGTTGTGTCACGTCGTAACAGTAGTAATCTATTGTAATAACAGTGTAATAATCCATTGTGTCACATAATAACAGTGTTGACTGAGACTTAGAATAAACTAACATTTTTTAACCAATTAGATGTTGAAATATTGTAAATGAAACTTCTGGAGAGAGAATATTTATGAATTAAGTTTATAATTGAGGGAAATCATAATTAGTCTATTCTTTTTTGCCATTTTTCGGCACATTGAGTGTGAATAAGCTCGATTTTATTCATGATTCATTTTAAAAACAGAACATTTCTCTCAGATGAAGACTTTGGCGTCATTTGTTTGTTGCGATATCGACACTTTTGCGACACATTGTTCGGTTGACAGTGTTGAAGTCACGTTTCTTAGTCACAGCTCTATGTTAATCCTGTTCTGTAAAGTCGATGGTCTCACTCCAGTGACTCTTCTGCACAGAGTCTGACGTGAAGGCGCCGTCGTAATCTTCTGGATCATTCATCTTTAAGTTTATTTACTCTCGGCTGTCCTCGGCTCTGCTTCGTGTCGTTAATATTTAATGTGGGAAGGACTCACAGAGACCAGGGTTTTATGGTCCAGACTGTGCCGGGAAGACGGCCTGAAACCAGCGCCACGTTTACACCAGACGCTCCAGCCGGGAAACTAAACCAGGACTAAACCAGGACTAGACCAGGACTAAACCAGGACTAAAGCGGGACTAAACCGGGACTAAACCAGGACAAAACCAGGACTAGACCAGGACTAGACCAGGACTAAACCGGGACTAAACCGGGACTAAACCGGGACTAAACCAGGACAAAACCAGGACTAGACCAGGACTAGACCAGGACTAGACCAGGACTAGACCAGGACTAAACCAGGACTAGACCAGGACAAAACCAGGACTAGACCAGGACTAGACCAGGACTAGACCAGGACTAAACCAGGACTAGACCAGGAGTAGACCAGGACTAGACCAGAGTAAAACCAGGACTAAACCAGGACTAAACCAGGAGTAGACCAGGACTAGACCAGGAGAAAACCAGGACTAAACCAGACTAAACCAGGACTAAACCAGGACTAAACCAGGACTAGACCAGGACTAAACCAGGACTAGACCAGGACTAGACCAGGACAAAACCAGGACTAAACCAGGACAAAACCAGGACTAGACCAGGACTAGACCAGGACTAGACCAGGACAAAACCAGGACTAAACCAGGACTAGACCAGGACTAGACCAGGACTAGACCAGGACAAAACCAGGACTAAACCAGGACTAAACCAGGACTAGACCAGGACAAAACCAGGACTAAACCAGGTCTAAACCAGAGTAAAATCAGGACTAGACCAGTACTAAACCAGGACTAAACCAGGACTAAACCAGAGTAAAATCCGGACTAGACCAGTACTAAACCAGGACTTAACCAGAGTAAAACCAGGACTAGACCAGGACTAAACCAGGACTAAACCAGGACTAGACCAGGGACAGAACCAGGGACAAAACCAGGACTACACCAGAGCTAAACCAGGACTAGACCAGCGCAAAACCAGGGACAAAACCAGGACAAAACCAGGAGAAAACCAGAGCAAAACCGCAACTAAACCAGAGCAACACCAGGGACAAAACCAGAACAAAACCAGGACAAAACCAGAACAAAACCAGAACAAAACCAGAACAAAACCAGAACAAAACCAGGACAAAACCAGAACAAAACCAGGACAAAACCAGAACAAAACCAGAACAAAACCAGAACAAAACCAGGACAAAACCGCGACAACACCAGGACAAAACCAGCGCAAAACTGCAACTAAACCAGGTCTAAACACGGATAAAACCTGGGCAAAACCAGGATGGACAAAAAAAAAAAAAAAAAAAAAACAGGACAAAAAAATGAGAAAAACTAAACCAGGACTAAACCAGGACTAAAAAACTACAGGACAAAATGACAACAAAACCGAGGCTACACCGGGACAAAATCATGACAACATCAGGACTCAACCAGGACAAACCCATGACTAATGAGGGTCTAAACCAGGACTAAACCAGGACTAAAAAAGTACAGGACAAAATGACAACAAAACACCAGGACTCAACCAGGACAAACCCATGACTAATGAGGGTCTAAACCAGGGCTAAACAAGGTCAAAACCTGGGCAAAACCAGGACGGATGAAAAAACAACAAAACCAGGACAAAACTACAACAAAATTGAGACTCAAAATCATGACAAAACCAGGACGAAATCATGACAAAACTAGGATAGACCGGGACTAAACTGGGCCAAAACCTTAACAAAACATGACAAACCCTCAGTAAAACTGGGACAAACATGAGCATGTTCTATTAAACATGTCTTCTTCCTGTGAGTGGGCTTGCCTCTCCACAGATCTGACCTGTAAGCAAATAAACATTCCTCAAAACTGATTCTAAATGTAAGGTGTGTTTTTGATGAAATTTGTTAAAACAGGGTTAAGACGAGACTCTGCAGGTGAGCAGGAACAAACTTAAATTTAAAGATATCAACAGTAAACTCCTCCCATAGTTTAGTCACATAAATGTAAGAAGAAAATGTCATGTTTGTCATGTAGAAATAAGGCATTTTATGTAAAAATGGCCAAAACTGTACAATCTGGACTCAACCAGATTTAGACGAAACGTACAGAAGTTTTTTTTTTTAAAGATCTGATTCTAAAACGGATTTATTGAAGTTTTAAGTAAAAAAAAAAAAGAGGCGAAATTTGAATTTTTTGGAGTTTTCAGTGAGATCTAGTTTAACTTAAAAACTAAATAATAAATCCAAATCCCCTCTGTACATTTTTATAACTAATATGTTACAAAATGAACCAAGAAATTTAAACCTGGTTCTGTCCATTTTTCAGATTTAAATGTCACAAATATGTGGATTTTAGGCCATTTTTACATAAAATGCCTTATTTCTACATGAAAACATGACACGATAAAAAACTTGTAATATTCTTACATTTATGTGACTAAACTACAGCAGAAGTTTCAAATGAATATCTTTAATTTTAAGATGTTTTCCTGTTCACCTGCAGCGTCTCTCCTTGATGATGATGATGATGATTTTTATTTATAGAGAGCTTTTCCACCTAACAGGCACCCAAAGCGCCTTAAATCCTTAACCCGGTCTCTCTCTGTCTGACGCCTCCTTCTGTCCCGTCTGTGCCCCCCCCTCGGCGGCAGGTCCTCCAGCTGGGCTCGGACATCCTGCCCCAGTACAAGCAGGAGACGCCCAAGACCCCGCCCCACATCATCCTGCACTACTGCCTGTTCAAGACCACGTGGGACTGGGTCATCCTCATCCTCACCTTCTACACCGCCATCATGGTCCCCTACAACGTGTCCTTCAAGACCAAGCAGAACAACGTGACGTGGCTGGTGGTGGACAGCATCGTGGACGTCATCTTCCTGGTGGACATCGTGTTGAACTTCCACACCACGTTCGTGGGTCCGGCTGGCGAGGTCATCTCCGACCCCAAGCTCATCCGCATGAACTACGTCAAGACCTGGTTCGTGATCGACCTGCTGTCCTGCCTGCCCTACGACGTGATCAACGCCTTCGAGAACGTGGACGAGGTGAGGGGGAGGGCGAGGGGGAGAGAGGGGGAGGGGGAGAGGGGGAGACAGGGAGAGAGGGAGGAGGGAGGGAGGGAAGGGGGGAGAGAGGGGGGAGCGGCCTGCTGTCCTGCCTGCCCTACGACGTGATCAACGCCTTCGAGAACGTGGACGAGGTGAGGGGGAGGGCCGGGGGAGAGCGGGGGAGGGCAGGGGAGGGGGGGAGAGAGGGGGAGACAGGGAGAAAGGGAGAGAGGGAGGGAGAGAGGGGGGGAGCGGCCTGCTGTCCTGCCTGCCCTACGACGTGATCAACGCCTTCGAGAACGTGGACGAGGTGAGGGGCGGGGGAGGGGGAGAGAGGGGGGGAGAGATGGAGGGAGAGAGGGGGGGAGGGGGAGGGGAGCGGCCTGCTGTCCTGCCTGCCCTACGACGTGATCAACGCCTTCGAGAACGTGGACGAGGTGAGGGGGAGGGCGGGGGGGGGGCGAGGGGGAGTGGGAGAGAGAAGGAGAGAGAGAGGGGACGAGAACGTGGACAAGGTGAGGGGCGGGGGAGAGCGGGTCGCACCGGGACGGGTCTGAACCAGGACTGAAACAGACGTGAACAGAACCAGGACTGAACAAGGACCAAAACAGGTCTGAACCAAACTAGGACTAAAGGAGGACTAAAGGAGGACTAAAGGAGGACTAAAGGAGGACTAAAGGAGGACTAAAGGAGGACTAAAACAAGGATTAAAGCAGGACTGACACAGGCAACACAAACATGTGACCCACAGTAAACATGTGACCCACAGTAAACATGTGACCCATAGTGTAAACAAACATGTGACCCAAAGTGTAAACAAACATGTGACCCAAAGTGTAAACAAACATGTGACCCATAGTGTAAACAAACATGTGACCCAAAGTGTAAACAAACATGTGACCCAAAGTGTAAACAAACATGTGACCCATAGTGTAAACAAACATGTGACCCATAGTGTAAACAAACATGTGACCCAAAGTGTAAACAAACATGTGACCCATAGTGTAAACAAACATGTGACCCACAGTAAACATGTGACCCACAGTAAACATGTGACCCATAGTGTAAACAAACATGTGACCCACAGTAAACATGTGACCCATAGTGTAAACAAACATGTGACCCACAGTACACATGTGACCCAGAGTAAACATGTGACCCATAGTGTAAACAAACATGTGACCCAGAGTAAACATGTGACCCAGAGTAAACATGTGACCCACAGTAAACATGTGACCGAGTATACACACAAACATGTGATCCACAGTAAACATGTGACCGAGTGTACACAAACATGTGACCAGGTGTACACACAAACATGTGACCGAGTGTACATAAACATGTGACCAGGTGTAAACACAAACATGTGACCGAGTGTACACACAAACATGTGACCGAGTGTACACACAAACATGTGACCAGGTGTACACACAAACATGTGACCAAGTGTACACACAAACATGTGACCAGGTGTAAACACAAACATGTGACCGAGTGTACACACAAACATGTGACCAGGTGTAAACACAAACATGTGACCAGGTGTACACACAAACATGTCATGTGAGCAGGTGTACACACAAACATGTGACCCACAGTAAACATGTGACCAGGTGTACACACAAACATGTGACCAGGTGTACACACAAACATGTGACCAGGTGTACACACAAACATGTGAGCAGGTGTACACACAAACATGTGACCCACAGTAAACATGTGACCAGGTGTACACACAAACATGTGAGCGTGCTTTATGGTCGTCCCTCTTGTGGTGTGGTCCATAGATCTTCTGTGCAGAGTGTTGTCCTGGAGGTTCTATTGAAATGCACCGGAGCGGCTTTAATCTGCTGAGAGCTCGTTTACTACGGAGGCCCTGAAGGTCAAACTGCACCGGCACATTATGAAGACCAGCAGTTTTACTGAAAGGAGAGGGTGACAGAACGAGAGAGAGGGGGAGGGAGGGGGAGAGGGAGAGAGAGAGAGAGAGAGGGAGAGAGAGAGAGAGGGGGGAGAGAGAGAGAGGGGAGAGAGAGGGAGGGGGAGAGAGGGGGAGAGAGAGAGAGGAGAGAAAGAGAGAGAGAGAGGAGGAGAGGGGGGGAGAGAGAGAGAGGGGGGGTGAGAGGGGGAGAGAGGGAGGGAGCGGGGGAGAGAGAGAGGGAGAGAGAGAGGGAGGGGGGGGAAGAGAGAGGGGGGCGGGGGAAAGTGTGAGAGGACAGAGGGACAGAGAGAGAGAGGAAGAGAGGGGGGAGAGAGGGAGGGAGAGAGAGAGGAGGAGAGAGAGGGGGGGAGAGAGGGTTTAAGAGGTTTATGTTTAAGAATGTGGCAGTGGCAGAGGTTTTATCCTTGAGTTCCAGAGTGTCGGGGGAATCACACGTTCAAAACTAAATATTCTCCCCTTGAAAGTAAAAAGTCCTCAAAATGTTTAAATAATCTATGAACACAAAGCTGAAAAAACATAAATATTCTGCAGATTTCGTCGATGTAATCCCTCATTCATGCAGCCGTGTTCCATCGTAGAAAAGGTCACAGGATCGTCATCTTTGTCGCTTTTTCTCACATTTTTGTCACTTTACGTCGTGTTTTTGTTGTTTCAAGTGGCGTTTTTGTTTCCTCTAGACGCCTTTTTGTCACTTTGAGTCGTGTTTTTGGTGCATTTGTTGATTGTAGGTGCGTTTTTTGTTGGTTTGAACACATTTTTATTGCTTTTGGTCACGCAACAGGAGAAAAAGTGTGTTTGGACAGACAGCTGCGTTTTAAGCTGCGTTTTGTCACTTTTGGTCATGTTTTTGTCGCTTTTAATCGCGTTTTTGGTGCTTCTAGTCACATTTTTGTTGCTTGTTGTCATGATTTTAGTCGCGTTTTGGTGCATTGAGTCGCGTTTGTTGTTTTTAGTCTCGTTGTTGTTGCTTTGATTTTAAGTGGTGTCTTTTGTCACTTTTAGACTTTTTTTTGTCACTTTTAGTCATGTTTTTGTTACTTTTAATTGCATATTTGTTGCTTTTAGCTGCGTTTCTATTGTTTTCAGTAAGGTTTTTGTCATTTTTAGCCACATTTTTGTTGCTTTTAGTCGTGTTTTTGTCGCTTTTAGCCGTGTTTCGTTGCATTGAGTCACATTTGGTTCATTGATTTGCGTTTGTTGTTTGTTGGTGCATTTTTGTCAGTTTTGAACACATTTTTTTCACTTTTGGTCGTGCAACAGGAGAAAAAAAAACTGTGTGGACAGTGTGGACAGTGTGGACAGAGTGGACAGTGTGGACAGTGTGGACAGTGTTTACAGTGTGGACAGAGTGGACAGTGTGGACTTAATAGTTGTATTGATTTCAGATGAAGCGCATTTAGAGCACAGCGTTTGTATCGACCACAGACTGGAGCCATAAACCACAGACACCACAGACACAGACACCACAGACACCACAGACACCACAGACACAGACACCACAGACACCACAGACACCACAGACACAGACACCACAGACACCACAGACACCACAGACACCACAGACACCACAGACACCACAGACACCACAGACACCACAGACACCACAGACACAGACACCACAGACACCACAGACACCACAGACACAGACACCACAGACACCACAGACACAGACACAGACACCACAGACACAGACACCACAGACACAGACACCACAGACACAGACACCACAGACACAGACACCACAGACACAGACACCACAGACACCACAGACACCACAGACACCACAGACACAGACACCACAGACACAGACACCACAGACGACACAGACACCACAGACACAGACACCACAGACACCACAGACACCACAGACACCACAGACACCACAGACACAGACACCACAGACACCACAGACACCACAGACACAGACACCACAGACACAGACACCACAGACACCACAGACACCACAGACACCACAGACACCACAGACACCACAGACACCACAGACACCACAGACACAGACACAGACACCACAGACACCACAGACACCACAGACACCACAGACACAGACACCACAGACACAGACACCACAGACACCACAGACACCACAGACACCACAGACACCACAGACACAGACACCACAGACACCACAGACACAGACACCACAGACACCACAGACACCACAGACACCACAGACACCACAGACACCACAGACACCACAGACACCACAGACACAGACACCACAGACACAGACACCACAGACACAGACACCACAGACACCACAGACACCACAGACACCACAGACACCACAGACACAGACACCACAGACACAGACACCACAGACACACAGACACCACAGACACCACAGACACCAGAGACACCACAGACACCACAGACACAGACACCACAGACACAGACACCACAGACACCACAGACACCACAGACACCACAGACACCACAGACACCACAGACACAGACACCACAGACACCACAGACACAGACACCACAGACACCACAGACACAGACACCACAGACACCACAGACACAGACACCACAGACACCACAGACACCACAGACACCACAGACACCACAGACACAGACACCACAGACACAGACACCAGAGACACAGACACCACAGACACAGACACCACAGACACAGACACCACAGACACAGACACCACAGACACCACAGACACCACAGACACCACAGACACAGACACCACAGACACAGACACCACAGACACAGACACCACAGACACAGACACCACAGACACCACAGACACCACAGACACAGACACCAGAGACACAGACACCAGAGACACCACAGACACCACAGACACCACAGACACAGACACCACAGACACAGACACCACAGACACAGACACCACAGACACCAGAGACACCACAGACACAGACACCACAGACACAGACACCACAGACACAGACACCACAGACACCACAGACACCACAGACACAGACACCACAGACACAGACACCACAGACACAGACACCACAGACACCACAGACACAGACACCACAGACACAGACACCACAGACACCACAGACACAGACACCACAGACACAGACACCACAGACACAGACACCACAGACACAGACACCACAGACACAGACACCACAGACACCACAGACACCACAGACACCACAGACACCACAGACACCACAGACACAGACACCACAGACACCACAGACACCACAGACACAGACACCACAGACACCACAGACACAGACACCACAGACACAGACACCACAGACACCACAGACACAGACACCACAGACACAGACACCACAGACACAGACACCACAGACACAGACACCACAGACACCACAGACACCACAGACACAGACACCACAGACACAGACACCACAGACACCACAGACACAGACACCACAGACACCAGAGACACAGACACCACAGACACCACAGACACCACAGACACAGACACCACAGACACAGACACCACAGACACAGACACCACAGACACAGACACAGACACCACAGACACAGACACCACAGACACCACAGACACAGACACCAGAGACACAGACACCACAGACACAGACACCACAGACACAGACACCACAGACACAGACACCACAGACACCACAGACACAGACACCACAGACACCAGAGACACAGACACAGACACCACAGACACAGACACCACAGACACAGACACCACAGACACAGACACCACAGACACAGACACCACAGACACAGACATCACAGACACAGACACCACAGACACCACAGACACAGACACCACAGACACAGACACCAGAGACACCACAGACACCACAGACACCACAGACACAGACACCACAGACACCACAGACACAGACACAGACACCACAGACACAGACACCACAGACACAGACACCACAGACACAGACACCACAGACACCACAGACACAGACACCACAGACACCACAGACACCACAGACACCACAGACACAGACACCAGAGACGACACAAACGGACATCTCTTCCACCTCTCACTGATAATAGCATTTGAAAAAAACACTTCTGTCAAACCTGGAGTTAGGGGCCAATATGAACGTACAGGCTGCACCTCTGCACAGATCAGCCTCTCCTAGTGATAATTATTTACCCTTTGCACGCGTCGTCACAGAACGCTGACTTTGCCATGACGGACGGCAGAAGTGCTGCCTGTGCAGAGGAAACAATGGAAACTCAGCTGATTGTACTGATTTTACAGTCAAATGGTGATCCTTGTACAGGGCACGCTTGTGTTTTATGTGTTATCAATTCATTTTGATGGAACAGCAGATAAAAAAAGGATGTACTTTAGTCATTTGTAGACAGTGCTAACGAGAGGTTGTTGTTAATATGCTCATTACAACTGGTAATATCTCACTTAAAGTCTATATGAGGTTAGACACACGTTTGACTAAAATGTAGTGACTATGATTCTATTTAAGATTTGACTAAACATTTTGCCTATTTGTCCCCAGTTTGACAATTTTCATAACTTTTATAATTGCACAGCAACTATGAGATGTAACCTAGCAACCATTTTTGAAAACAATGGCCAATATCCATGTTAATGACACAATAGTTATGATTTGACAAATAACAATATAAACGCCTTTATTTTGTTTAATGATCATTTAAACTGTCAGAAAAATGTGTCAGTTGAGCGTTAACTGATTATTTTCAACTGTACGTCGCTGTTTGATGACATCACAGAGGGATTGCATTTTAGAACTCAGCTCTACTTCCTGTAATTTTAACTTTTATTTATCTAAATTTCTTCTGCATCTGCAACTTCAATATTGTAAAACTATGATAAATATTTTCCGTGGCTCCCACCAAACTAAGTCATAATTTGAATATAATGAAAACCTGTCATATAGACTTTAAATTCATCCTCTAGTTTCTAAAGTTTACTTAAGACTGTTAACTTAAAAGATGTGTGGCACTTGGTGAAACAAGATATACATTTTCCTGCCAAACTGCAGTTTTGGTCCATTATTGTCCAGAATACAGGCAGATTTAAGAAATGTTATTACAAGGTTGTTAGCATGTATGCTAATGTTGGCGCCAATTGCTAACAGTAACAATCTACACTGGTGATCATTTCTACCGAGGTTGTGGTGTTACTCGCGTGTTTCAGTGGTTTCAGTCCTGTTTTTTCATAGTTTGTTGTGTTTGGAGGCTAAAGCTAACTCCCCCCATAGAAATGCATTAGAGCTAAAGCCTGGTGTCCACTGTACGATGTTTTTTGGTCTTATAGGATTTATGGATGTGACACCCCAAGACATAATGAAGTAACAGTCGTTAGACAGAACGTAGTCACATTGTGCGATGAATCACACGATCAATTGTAGCTACGACAAAAGTTGATCTGAGCAAATATCAGGCTCAGGCTCCGTGTGATAAAGTCATCGCAGTTGCACCTGTTAGCGGAGGCTAGCTTAACAGGCTAGCTGTGTTTTCACGTTTGTAAAAGTTGCTAAATAAAAGAGAATTGAGAAGATAAGGTCCCATTAGCTCCTGCTGTTACTTTGCTGTGCTTGTGTTTACATTTTTGACAAAGATTGATTGTAGACGCAGCGACAGGAGGCTCACTCTGAGACCAAGTGTAAAGTGTAGCATTTACCCTCGTATTACGCAAATTTGTGTAATAAAGTTGCAATTATTAAGTTAGAAGACGTTAAGGACCAGTAAAATAAACAATGAAACAGTTGCTTGAATATAGGTAGCTTTACATATTTACATTTTCTGAAGTCATGACCTTGAGCAACAATGAAAACATTGCAAACAGCGCTTGAGCTTACAATCACACAATCAAAACATCTTAAATAATTGAATGATTATCAAAATCAAAAGCTGAATCCCAAAAATCCCTCCATAAGTTCATCAAGAGCTAAAGCAAAATGTGGCAGTGAATTCCTTTTAAACAGGTGAGTGTACAAATTGTCCGGCAGATGTAGAGCAGTGTGTCGAGTGAGAACAACGTATAGTGAACAAAATTGCTCAATATACAAATTGGCTTGGAGGTCGTGCTGTTCATATCATGCAAAGTTGAATACATTTCAAAAACTAAATATACATTTATACGCTACATCACATCAGCTAAATGTAACAGATTAGTTTAGGGGACCGAATGAGCCGCCATGATTAAATCTACTGGTTCATGTGATTCACATGCATCACATGACCACCGAATGCCCGCGAGAAGGTGCTGAAATACCGCAAGAGCTCAGAGCGACCCAAATACAGCAGTGTTGAGTAAAAATAATATTAGATTTGATAGTTTCCTGATTTTTGCACGTGTTACACCAGGAGCGTGCACGCAAACAGCGCCGTGAGGAGGGGAGGAGCTTTGACAGCGCAGGGTCACCTGAAGAAGCCCTGGTGCTAATAGCAGTACGTAGAACTCTTAGGTTGTAACAAGTAATATATTGGCCATTTTCAATTTAGTAATGTGTTATATTATTGTGTTATGGAAATAATAATAATAATAATAATAATATATATACATATATATTTTCACATTTAAGACCAATTTATACTTCATAAGAAGCAATAATTTGCCTTTAGGCTTAGACCCAAGTTAAACAGGTGTGATGACCAGGGGAGCTGAGTTTTCACCTACATTACCACAGGGGCTAAAGAACGGCAGCAGGCTCTCCTTAAAGCTGCAGTTAGTGAAGGAGTAGAGGAGATCTGCACAATCTGCATCATAAAAGGAGACCAGACCGACACCATAGTCCACAAACACCCCGACCTTCTGCGGAGCTCGTCGTGGGGACAGGACCACAGAAGGGTCATCATTAGCTCTGTAGATATCATTTCTGAGCGAGATTGTCCAGTGTCCGTTTTGTGGACTTAAGCGGATTGGTCCCTTTCTGCTGACTGAGGTTTTGACCACACCTAATTCCCATTTAGTCTTTTTTTTAACGTCCACTTCATAATAAAACCGTCCTGAAGAGAAACGTTGTTTTCCCAGAACAATGGGATATTGTGAAAACCTTTCAATGTTATCCGGGAGATTGTTCCTAGTATTGCAGTGATATACTTCTTTGAGATCTTCAGACAGGACAAGCCGGGATTGAGCCGTGTCCGGGTCCAGAGTGATGTCCACCGCAAACTGCTGCACTCTCCGCAGCTCGGCCTGGGACTGTTGTCTAAACTCCTCAGAGAGATGTTTCTCCAGCTCAACGAGAGCCTGGGTCGAGCTGCCCTCACACGCCTCCGGCTCGAAGCTCGCGCCGCTCCACTCCTTCAGTCCAGCGGGGGGCGTGAGCACTGGGCAGCGCTGCAGAAAGTGGAGGTGGTCTTCTTGAGTAGATAAGAGCTGCTCGGCCTCGGTGCTGCTCTTCTCCAGCTCACAGATCTCCTGCTCCAGCTGCTGCACCAGCTCCTGGGCTCGTCTGTGGCTCCGGCTCTGCTTCTCCTGCAGCTCCTCTAAGAACTGGTCCAGACGCCTCTGAACGGACTGCATGAGGGCGCTGAAGGCCTGCAGACCCACAGACCTCTCTCTGTCAAACTCTGTCTCACTGAGCTCCAGGCAGCGCTGGATCTCCTGGACCTTCAGCCTCCTCTGCTCCACCATGTTCCCCCACTGAGCCTGAGTCTGCAGCACAGACGACCTCCTGCGCTCATACCCTTCCTCCAGAGACACCAGCTCATGGTTCTTGTGCTCCAGAAGGACACAGGTGGTACAGACACAGCTCTGGTCAGTGCCACAGAAGAGCTCCAGGGGGCGCCGGTGTGTGGGACAAATCCTGTCCTCCAGGTTGTCCACGGGCTCCATCAGCTGGTGTGTTTTCAGCCCAGACACTGTGAGGTGAGGCTGGAGGTGGGTCTCACAGAACGAGGACAGGCAGACCAGGCAGGACTTCAGGGCCTTCAGCTTGGGCTCAGAGCAGAAGTCACATGACACTTCTCCAGGTTTGGAAAGTTGAGACTTAGACTTTTCAGCTTCCACTTTAAACTGAGAGACCATCTCTGAGAGCAAAGTGTTCACAGTGAGCTCAGGTCTTGTGTCGTAGCTCCTGTTACACAGAGGACACGTGCAGGGCCCGTCAGTGTCCCAGGCCTGGGAGATGCAGTGTTTGCAGAAGTTGTGTCCACACGGAGTGGACACCGGCTCAGAGAACACCTCCAGACAGATGGAGCACAGGAACGTCTCCTCAGAGGCAGCAGCAGACATGTTTCACCTGAGGACAGAAGAAAATGGGTACAGTATATAATATGAAGGCTCAAAAGCTTTGCTAAACCACAATTACCAGATTAGTTAAAATACATGTAAAGGTAGTTGAGTTCTCAGTGATTCATTGATTTTTATTTATTTATTTTATTTATTTGTTTATTTGGCAGTGACAATAAAGTCAAACATAGTTTCAAAGTTTGTAGCTGATGTGGTACATACAGAGTTTAAAGTAAGTGCTAATTTCCATTCCACTCCACTGTGCGGAGTATGGACTGGAAACCCCAAGGTCAAAGTGGGAAACACCTCCAAAGGTGGTAGAGAATGACCGAGCGAAGATCCTGTGGGACTTCCAGACACAGACTGACAGAATGATAATGGCAAACCAACCAGACATCGTGGTGGTGGATAAAGAGCAGAGGAAGGCCGTTGTGGTTGATGTGGCGATACCAAGTGATGGCAACATCAGGAGAAAGGAACATGAGAAACTGGAGAAATACCAAGGGCTCAGAGAAGAGCTGGAGAAGGCCTGGAAGGTGAAGGCCAAAGTGGTGCCCGTGGTGATCGGAGCACTTGGGGCAGTGACCCCCAAACTGGAGGAGTGGCTACAGCAGATCCCTGGAGGAACATCAGACATCTCAGTCCAGAAGAGCGCAGTGCTAGGAACAGCTAAGATACTGAACCTCCAGCTCCCTGGCCTCTGGTAGAGGACCCGAGCTCAGAGATGGATGTGACACCCGCGGAGGGTGAGCAGGGAATTTTTTTTTTAAGCCAAGATACTTATGTATTTGTTTACAATTGCTTTTAATGTATAACTTTACTTTTGTTGTAGTTATATTTCATGGTATTGTATTTTGCCCGTTTTAATATCTTTTAATGCACTAATAAAAGTACTTAGGTTCAGTTGTTGCTGTTGTAAAGGGCCAAAAATTGATGTATCACCTATTTTGGCCCCAGTTAGTCAATAAAGTCACAAAAACAGGCATCTCTTACCAGTGTCAGAGCAGAATCTTCACGTCAAGTTGAAGCTTGTCAAGTGTCGTACTTTGCTGAAGAGGGTCACAGCTCATCTGTCTTTCCACTTTATAGAAATGTTTCTGAGGGAGGGAACAGTTCAGGTTCAGGTCTGACCTGTTCTGTGCCCGGGTGTGACTGGCGTATGGAATGACACACACGGAAGGAATTTAATTCTAAGGTGAAAATAAAAAAGACATTTGCGTGTGTGACATTTAGAGAGGCTTAGCCTGTACATGTGTTTGTTTACATAGAAACACTGAAAATAATAAAATATATTGTAATAAATGTCTTTTATTAAGATATTAAAAAAGAAATTATAACAGAACAGTGGACAACACATTTTTCCCCTTAATTTAAGCAATGTTTTCTCTATTTGTTGACCTCAGTTTTTGTTGAAATTGTCTTACATTTTATTGAAAGGTGCAAACTGTAATTTGTCTTTTACAGTTTGTTGCTTTTCTTGTTTTTTATTTTTAGGGCCAGGACAATTACCGCCCCCTGCGTGTTTGTTCTCAGTATGGTTACAGTGCTGCAGTGTGTGTGCGAGTGCCTATTTCTCCCGCTCTGCCGTACAGGACTCTCCCTCGGTGTGTGTGACCCAGAGCTCTGAGTGCAGCGCTGTCTGCTCGTGTCCACAGTCCATGTCACACAGAGTGTACGTCACTGTGTCCCCCCAACCGAGACCCTCACCTTCCACTTCTCCAGGGCCGCCTCCCGGTGGGACATGCCCAGAACACCTCTCGAGGGAGGCTCCTGAACAGATGCTGAGCCTGAGCTGCTCCTCTGGACGTGGAGGAGCAGCGGCTCTACTCCGAGCTCCTCCCGTGTGACTGAGCTCCTCTGTCTCTGAGGGAGCGCCCCCTGGAGGAGGAGCTCCTTTTGATGCTTGTATCCTCGATCTTGTCCTTTGGGTCATTACCCAGAGCTCATGACCAGGTGAGGGAGGAACGTAGATTGAGGTAAATGGAGAGCTTTGTCTTTGGACTCAGCTCTCTCTTTACCACAACGGCCCGATACAGCGCCCGCTGGGTATGTGATCCCAAGGTCTGTATCCGTGTTGAATGTGAGCTTTAAGGAAAAATGTCAATTTGAGTGGGGAAAAAAAGCAATGAAGCACATTTTGCTGTTGTGTTGCTCATAATTTTGTTCTGTCAGAAAGTTGGAGATAGTTTTTAAGGAAAATGATGTCATTCATGATGTCAGAAGGGCAGGGGGAGTAATTCTTGCCAATGAAGTTCTGCCAAAACTCCGAAAGCCCTAACCTTAACCTGTCCTTGAACCTAACTCTAATCTTAAACTTACCCTTAGTAACCTGATTGTGAAGTAATAGATCATCAAAAATTAACAGGTTGGGTGGGGAAAGTGGGGGTGGAAGCCTTTTCAGCTGTTTAACTGTTTTTGAAAGAAACATCCAAACGTACGATCCGCAAATGTTTGTCATTATTATCATTAGTTTGGGATTGTATTCACAAACTTGTCATATTAATCTTTTCAGCTGACACAATCAATGTCCTGAAACACATGGAATTCTTGGATTTGTTTAGTTCACATTTCAGTCTTGTCAAATGTGAATGAAGGTCTGGATGTGTGATTTAAACCTGCACAGACAGAATCCAGACACGCGTTTGTGCCTGGTATTGCTTTTTAACATGACGTCCTGGGTCTAACCTTGGATCTAACCCGGTCTGGGTCCTGGTCCATCTGCATTAAACATGTGCCATAAAAGCCGACCGACTGAAAACATGTGCAGGAAATGTTCTTCATAAAACATGCACCCGCAGCCATTTAGTCCTGGTTTAGTCCTGGTTTAGTCCTGGTTTAGTCCTGGTTTTGTCCTGGTTTAATCTTGGCTTAGTCCTGGTTCAGTCCTGGTTCAGTCCTGGTTCAGTCTTGGTTCAGTCCTGGTTTGGTCCTTTTGTCTTAGTTTATTGCTCCGTTTTAGTTCAGTTTCATTTAGTTTAGTTTAATTTCAGTCCTACTTTAGTCCCAGTTTTGACCCGCTCCTCACCCGCTCCAGACCCCCTCCTGACCCGCTCCTCACCCGCTCCTCACCCGCTCCAGACCCCCTCCTCACCCGCTCCAGACCCCCTCCTGACCCGCTCCTGACCCGCTCCTCACCCGCTCCTGACCCCCTCCTGACCCGCTCCTCACCCGCTCCAGACCCCCTCCTGACCCGCTCCTCACCCGCTCCTCACCCGCTCCAGACCCCCTCCTGACCCGCTCCTCACCCGCTCCAGACCCCCTCCTGACCCGCTCCTCACCCGCTCCTCACCCGCTCCAGACCCCCTCCTGACCCGCTCCTCACCCGCTCCAGACCCCCTCCTGACCCGCTCCTGACCCGCTCCTCACCCGCTCCTGACCCTCCTGACCCGCTCCAAACCCCCTACTGACCCGCTCCTCACCCGCTCCAGACCCCACCTGACCGCTCCTGACCCGCTCCTGACCCGCTCCAGACCCCCTCCTGACCCGCTCCTCACCCGCTCCAGACCCCTCCTGACCCGCTCCTGACCCGCTCCTCACCCGCTCCTGACCCTCCTGACCCGCTCCAGACCCCCTCCTGACCCGCTCCGCACCCGCTCCAGACCCCCTCCTGACCCGCTCCTGACCCGCTCCTGACCCGCTCCTGACCCGCTCCAGACCCCCTCCTGACCCGCTCCTGACCCGCTCCTGACCCGCTCCTGACCCGCTCCTGACCCGCTCCTGACCCGCTCCTGACCCGCTCCAGACCCGCTCCTGACCCGCTCCAGACCCGCTCCTGACCCGCTCCTGACCCGCTCCTGACCCGCTCCTGACCCGCTCCTGACCCGCTCCAGACCCGCTCCTGACCCGCTCCTCACCCGCTCCTGACCCGCTCCTGACCCGCTCCTCACCCGCTCCTCACCCGCTCCAGACCCCTCCTGACCCGCTCCTCACCCGCTCCAGACCCCTCCTGACCCGCTCCTGACCCGCTCCTGACCCGCTCCTCACCCGCTCCAGACCCCCTCCTGACCCGCTCCAGACCCCCTCCTGACCCCCTCCTGACCCGCTCCTGACCCTCCTGACCCGCTCCAGACCCACTCCTGACCCGCTCCTGACCCGCTCCAGACCCCCTCCTGACCCGCTCCTCACCCGCTCCAGACCCGCTCCTGACCCGCTCCTGACCCGCTCCTGACCCGCTCCTGACCCGCTCCTGACCCGCTCCTCACCCGCTCCAGACCCCCTCCTGACCCGCTCCTCACCCGCTCCTGCCCCCCTCCTGACCCGCTCCAGACCCGCTCCTGACCCGCTCCTCACCCGCTCCAGACCCCCTCCTGACCCGCTCCAGACCCCCTCCTGACCCGCTCCTGACCCGCTCCTGACCCGCTCCTGACCCGCTCCTGACCCGCTCCTCACCCGCTCCAGACCCGCACCAGACCCGCTCCTCACCCGCTCCAGACCCCCTCCTGACCCGCTCCAGACCCGCTCCTGACCCGCTCCTCACCCGCTCCTGACCCTCCTGACCCGCTCCAGACCCTCTCCTGACCCGCTCCTGACCCGCTCCAGACCCCCTCCTGACCCCCTCCTGACCCGCTCCTGACCCTCCTGACCCTGTCCAGACCCTGACCCACTCCAGACCCCCTCCTCACCCGCTCCAGACCCCCTCCTGACCCGCTCCTCACCCGCTCCAGACCCGCGCCTGACCCGCACCTCACCGCTCCAGGCCCTCCTGACCCGCTCCTCACCCGCTCCAGACCCGCTCCAGACCCCCTCCAGACCCCCTCCTGACCCGCTCCTCACCCGCTCCAGACCCCCTCCTGACCCGCTCCTCACCCGCTCCAGACCCCTCCTGACCCGCTCCTCACCAGCTCCAGACCCACTCCTGACCCGCTCCTCACCCGCTCCAGACCCGCTCCTGACCCGCTCCTCACCCGCTCCTCACCCGCTCCTGACCCTCCTGACCCGCTCCAGACCCGCTCCTGACCCGCTCCTCACCCGCTCCAGACCCCCTCCTGACCCGCTCCTCACCCCCTCCTGACCCGCTCCTCACCCGCTCCAGACCCACTCCAGACCCGCTCCTGACCCGCTCCTCACCCGCTCCAGACCCGCTCCAGACCCCCTCCTGACCCGCTCCAGACCCCTCCTGACCCGCTCCTCACCCGCTCCAGACCCGCTCCAGACCCTCCTGACCCGCTCCAGACCCCCTCCTGACCCACTCCAGACCCCCTCCTGACCCGCTCCTGACCCGCTCCTGACCCGCTCCTCACCCGCTCCAGACCCGCTCCTGACCCGCTCCTGACCCGCTCCTGACCCGCTCCTCACCCGCTCCAGACCCGCTCCTGACCCGCTCCAGACCCCCTCCTGACCCGCTCCTCACCCGCTCCAGACCCGCTCCTGACCCGCTCCAGACCCGCTCCTCACCCGCTCCAGACCCACTCCTGACCCGCTCCTGACCCGCTCCAGACCCACTCCTGACCCGCTCCTGACCCGCTCCTGACCCGCTCCTGACCCGCTCCTCACCCGCTCCAGACCCCATCCTGACCCGCTCCTCACCCGCTCCAGACCCCATCCTGACCCGCTCCTGACCCGCTCCTCACCCGCTCCAGACCCTCCTGACCCGCTCCTCACCCGCTCCAGACCCCCTCCTGACCCGCTCCTCACCCGCTCCTCACCCGCTCCAGACCCGCTCCTGACCCGCTCCTGACCCGCTTCTGACCCGCTCCTGACCCGGTCCTGACCCGCTCCTGACCCGCTCCTGACCCGCTCCTGACCCGCTCCTGACCCGCTCCTCACCCGCTCCAGACCCCCTCCTGACCCGCTCCTCACCCGCTCCAGACCCCCTCCTGACCCGCTCCAGACCCGCTCCTGACCCGCTCCTCACCCGCTCCAGACCCCTCCTCACCCGCTCCAGACCCTCCTGACCCCCTCCTGACCCGCTCCTGACCCTCCTGACCCGCTCCAGACCCACTCCTGACCCGCTCCTGACCCGCTCCAGACCCCCTCCTGACCCGCTCCTGACCCTCCTGACCCGCTCCTGACCCGCTCCTGACCCGCTCCTGACCCTCCTGACCCTGTCCAGACCCTGACCCTCTCCAGACCCCCTCCTGACCCGCTCCTCACCCGCTCCAGACCCCCTCCTGACCCGCTCCAGACCCCTCCTGACCCGCTCCTCACCCGCTCCAGACCCCTCCTGACCCGCTCCTCACCCGCTCCAGACCCCTCCTGACCCGCTCCTCACCCGCTCCAGACCGCTCCTGACCCGCTCCTCACCCGCTCCAGACCCGCTCCTGACCCGCTCCTCACCCGCTCCAGACCCGCTCCTGACCCGCTCCTCACCCCCTCCTGACCCGCTCCTCACCCGCTCCAGACCCACTCCAGACCCTCTCCTGACCCGCTCCTGACCCGCTCCAGACCCCCTCCTGACCCGCTCCTCACCCGCTCCAGACCCCCTCCTGACCCGCTCCTCACCCGCTCCAGACCCGCTCCAGACCCGCTCCAGACCCCCACCAGACCCGCTCCAGACCCCTCCTGACCCGCTCCTCACCCGCTCCAGACCCGCTCCAGACCCCTCCTGACCCGCTCCTCACCCGCTCCAGACCCGCTCCTGACCCGCTCCAGACCCTCTCCTGACCGCTCCTGACCCACTCCAGACCCTCCTGACCCCTCCTGACCCGCTCCTGACCCGCTCCTGACCCGCTCCTGACCCGCTCCTCACCCCCTCCTGACCCGCTCCTCACCCGCTCCAGACCCGCTCCTGACCCGCTCCAGACCCGCTCCTGACCCGCTCCAGACCCGCTCCTGACCCGCTCCAGACCCGCTCCTGACCCCCTCCTGACCCGCTCCTGACCCGCTCCAGACCCACTCCTGACCCGCTCCAGACCCCCTCCTGACCCGCTCCTGACCCTCCTGACCCGCTCCTGACCCTCCTGACCCTGTCCAGACCCTGACCCACTCCAGACCCACTCCTGACCCGCTCCAGACCCTGACCCGCTCCAGACCTGCTCCAGACCCACTCCAGACCCGCTCCAGACCCGCTCCTGACCCGCTCCAGACCCGCTCCAGACCCGCTCCTGACCCGCTCCTGACCCGATCCAGACCCAGTTCAGAACCCGCTCCAGACCCGCTCCAGACCCGCTCCAGACCCTGTCCAGACCCGCTCCAGACCCGCTCCAGACCCGCTCCTGACCCGCTCCAGACCCCCTCCTGACCCGCTCCAGACCCACTCCAGACCCCCTCCTGACCCGCTCCTGACCCTGTCCAGACTCCTGACTCTGCTCTCCTCACAGGGCATCAGCTCCCTCTTCAGTTCGCTGAAGGTGGTGCGCCTGCTGCGTTTGGGCCGCGTGGCTCGTAAACTGGACCACTACATCGAGTACGGCGCCGCGGTGCTGGTTCTGCTGGTGTGCGTGTTCGGACTGGCCGCCCACTGGCTCGCCTGCATCTGGTACAGCATCGGGGACTACGAGGTACTCCCCGCACGGCTGCTCCGCCCCCCGCACACGTGTAACACCCACGGGCCCCTGAGCCGCCCCTCTGCACGGCCCTGGACGCTGCTCAGTCCATCTTAGTCTCTTTTATTTTATCTTATTCTTAATCTTATGCCTCTATTATATATTTTATTATATTTTATTCAGTGTTTTATGTTGCACCTCACACCGAAGCAAGTTCCTGTTTGTGAATTCTGACACTGACAACGGCAACAAACCCGTTCTGATTCTGATTTTAATCTTAGCAGTGGCGGACTTAACATTAGACAACAGGCCACAGCTGCCCTGGGCCCCCAGCCTGAAGGGGCCCCAGTGACACGCCCCCCGATCATCTCAGACGCACAGCTCTGAAACAGTTGCCGGTCTCTCAATATCACAGTAAAGTAAAGTGGTGCAGTTACGTTTAAACAAGAAAAAAAATACACTGTGCAGTAAAACTAATACTAAACAAAAAAGTTACAATGAAAACCATGGGCTTAAATCAGAGGAAACGTGTTAAAATGCACCAACAAACGGGAAAAATGCTCTGATTTCTTACATTTTTTTCTGGGGATGGACCCCCAAACCCCCTGTTTAGAGCTGTTTAGAACATGTAGCTGCACATGAGTTCAAATCGTCCAATAGTTCACTTTTGTTCTTCAAAATTATGAACCTGTCACTACATGAAGCTAACGTTAGCATTCTCAGATGTTTCTACAAATCTGAACATTCACCATGTTTTCAGATTTTGTGTAATATATGTGTATTTGTGTATTTGTGTAGTAGTAGTAGTAGTAGTAGCAGTAGTAGTAGCAGTAGCAGTAGCAGTAGCAGTAGCAGTAGCAGTAGCAGTAGCAGTAGCAGTAGCAGTAGCAGTAGCAGTAGCAGTAGTAGTAGTAGTAGTAGTAGTAAATGTAAATTTGTGTTCTTGGTGATCGACGAGGAGCGTAACAGTGTGCGCAGACATCAGTTGTAGTCGTAGTAGCAGTAGTAAGTAGTATTAGTAGAAGTATTAGTAGTAGAAGTGGTAGTTTTAGTAGTATTTATCGTAGTAGTATTTGTAGTAGTACTAGTATTTCCAGTAAAAGTATATATTTCCTTGCAGGTGATTGATGAGGAGCAAAATAGCGTGGGCAGACGTCAGTTGTAGTAGTAGGAGTAGTAGTATTGGCTAAAGTATTAGTAGTAGAAGTGATAGTATTAGTAGTATTTATTGTAGTAGTACTAGTATTTGCAGTAAAAGTATATTTGCGTTCTAGGTGATCGACGAGGAGCGTAACAGTGTGCGCAGACGTCAGTTGTAGTTGTAGTAGCAGTAGTAAGTAGTATTAGTAAAAGTATTAGTAGTAGAAGTGCTAGTATTAGTAGTATTTATTGTAGTAGTACTAGTATTTGCAGTAAAAGTATATATTTCCTTGCAGGTGATCGACGAGGAGCGTAACAGTGTGCGCAGACGTCAGTTGTAGTTGTAGTAGCAGTAGTAAGTAGTATTACTAGAGGTATTAGTAGTAGAAGTGGTAGTTATAGTAGTATTTATCGTGGTAGTATTTGTAGTAGTACTAGTATTTGCAGTAGAAGTATTTTTGCGTTCCAGGTGATTGACGAGGAGCGTAACAGCGTGCGCACAGACAGCTGGCTCTTCCTGCTCGGGGAGACGGTGGGCGCCCCCTACAGGTTCAACGTGTCGGGCTCAAACCGCTGGGAGGGCGGGCCCAGCAAGGACTCTGTGTACATCACCTCCTTGTACTTCACCATGACCAGCCTCACCAGCATCGGCTTCGGCAACATCGCCCCCAACACGGACGGAGAGAAGATCTTCGCCGTCGCCATGATGATGATCGGATGTGAGGACAGGACCGGGACGGGGACGGGAGAGGGGCTGGAGAGGGGACTGGAGAGGGGCTGGGGCAGGACTGAAGAGGGACTGGGACAGGACTGAAGAGGGACTGGGACAGGACTGAAGAGGGGCTGGAGAGGGACTGGAGAGGGGCTGGGACAGGACTGGAGAGGGGCTGGGGCAGGACTAAAGAGGGACTGAAGAGGGGCTGGAGAGGGGCTGAAGAGGGACTGACGAGGAACTGAAGAGGGACTGGGACAGGACTGGAGAGGGGCTGGGACAGGACAGGGGCTGGAGAGGGGCTGGGGCAGGACTGGAGAGGGGCTGGGGCAGGACTGAAGAGGGACTGAAGAGGGGCTGGAGAGGGACTGAAGAGGGACTGGGACAGGACTGAAGAGGGGCTGAAGAGGGACTGGAGAGGGGCTGGGGCAGGACTGGAGAGGGGCTGAAGAGGGACTGGGACAGGACTGAAGAGGGGCTGAAGAGGGGCTGGGGCAGGACTGAAGAGGGGCTGGAGAGGGACTGGACTGGGACTGGAGAGGGGCTGAAGAGGGACTGGAGAGGGGCTGGGACAGGACTGAAGAGGGGCTGGGATGGGACTGAAGAGGGACTAAAGAGGGACTAAAGAGGACTAAAAGAGGACTAAAGAGGACTAAAAAGAGACTGAAGAGGGCTGGGGACTGAAAGAGGACTGAGACTGAGACTGAAGAGGGACTGGGACAGGACTGAAGAGGGGCTGGGACAGGACTGAAGAGGGGCTGGGATGGGACTGAAGAGGGACTAAAGAGGGACTAAAGAGGGACTGGACTGGGACTGAAGAGGGACTGGGACAGGACTGAAGAGGGACTGGGACAGGACTGAAGAGGGGCTGGGACAGGACTGAAGAGGGGCTAAAGAGGGGCTAAAGAGGGACTAAAGAGGGACTAAAGAGGGACTAAAGAGGGACTGGACTGGGACTGAAGAGGGGCTGAAGAGGGACTGGGACAGGACTGAAGAGGGACTGGGACAGGACTGAAGAGGGACTAAAGAGGGACTGAAGAGGGACTGAAGAGGGACTGAAGAGGGACTGAAGAGGGGCTGGGACAGGACTGAAGAGGGACTGAAGAGGGGCTGGGGCAGGACTGAAGAGGGACTGAAGAGGGACTGAAGAGGGGCTGGGGCAGGACTGAAGAGGGACTGAAGAGGGGCTGGGACAGGACTGAAGAGGGACTGAAGAGGGGCTGGGACAGGACTGAAGAGGGGCTGGGGCAGGACTGAAGAGGGACTGAAGAGGGGCTGGGACAGGACTGAAGAGGGGCTGGGGCAGGACTGGAGAGGGGCTGGGGCAGGACTGGAGAGGGGCTGGGGCAGGACTGGAGAGGGACTGAAGAGGGACGAAACATGGACTAAAGAGGGATTAAAGAGTGACTGGACACAGCCTAAAGATGGATTAAAGAGGGACTGAAGAGGGACTGGGACAGGACTAAAAAAGGACTAAACACAGACTAAACAAGGACTAAAGAAAGACTAAAGAAAGACTAAAGAGAAGACTGGACCGGGACTAAACATGGACTAAACGCAGACAAAACATGGACAAAAGAGGGACTGGACCGAGACAAAAGAGGGACTTAAACAGGACTAAAGAAGGGCTAAAATGGGGCTAAACCAGGACTGAAGTTAGATCTAGTTTATTCAAAAACTAAATAAGAAATAAAATCCAAAATCCCCTCTGTAGGTTTTTTGTAACCAAGACATTTAAACCTGGTTCTGTCAGTTTTTCAGATTTAAACGCCACAAATATGTGACAAAAAATACATTTGTTTCTTACATTTATGTGACTGAACTACACAGACGTTTAACATTCATATCTTTAAATGTAAGATTATTTACCTGTTTCATCTGCAGCGTCTCGACTTAATAAATGATCCTGCACCAAACTCCATTTCCCACAATCCCCCTGGGCCATCCATATAATCCATTCACACAGAGTTTCAACCCTTTCTCTTCTTACAATGACTCGTGTCTGTCCCCCTCGTGATGAGCGTCGTTTGCGTGTTCTGCTCGTTGTTTGCGTGTTCTGCTTGTGTCTTTCCCCCTCGTGTTCTGCTGGTGTCTGTCCCCCTCGTGATGAGCTTCGTTTGCGTGTTCTGCTGGTGTCTGTCCCCCTCGTGTTCTGCTCGTGTCGTCGTTTGCGTGTTCTGCTCATGTCTGTCCCCCTCGTGTTCTGCTGGTGTCCGTCCCCCTCGTGATGAGCTTCGTTTGCGTGTTCTGCTCGTGTCTGTCCCCCTCGTGATGAGCGTCGTTTGCGTGTTCTGCTCATCGTTTGCGTGTTCTGCTCGTGTCTGTCCCCCTCGTGATGAGCGTCGTTTGCGTGTTCTGCTCGTGTCTGTCCCCCTCGTGATGAGCGTCGTTTGCGTGTTCTGCTCGTGTCTGTCCCCCTCGTGTTGAGCGTCGTTTGCGTGTTCTGCTCGTGTCCGTCCCCCTCGTGATGAGCGTCGTTTGCGTGTTCTGCTCGTGTCCGTCCCCCTCGTGATGAGCGTCGTTTGCGTGTTCTGCTCGTGTCTGTCCCCCTCGTGTTCTGCTCATGTCTGTCCCCCTCGTGTTCTGCTCGTGTCTGTCCCCCTCGTGTTCTGCTCGTGTCTGTCCCCCTCATGTTCTGCTCATGTCTGTCCCCCTCGTGTTCTGCTGGTGTCTGTACCCCTCGTGTTCTGCTCGTGTCTGTCCACCTCGTGATGAGCGTCGTTTGCGTGTTCTGCTCATGTCTGTCCCCCTCGTGTTCTGCTCATGTCTGTCCCCCTCGTGATGAGCGTCGTTTGCGTGTTCTGCTCGTGTCCGTCCCCCTCGTGATGAGCGTCGTTTGCGTGTTCTGCTCATGTCTGTCCCCCTCGTGTTCTGCTCGTGTCTGTCCCCCTCGTGTTCTGCTCGTGTCTGTCCCCCTCGTGATGAGCGTCGTTTGCGTGTTCTGCTGGTGTCTGTCCCCCTCGTGTTGAGCGTCGTTTGCGTGTTCCGCTTGTCGTTTGCGTGTTCTGCTGGTGTCTGTCCCCCTCGTGATGAGTCGTTTGCGTGTTCTGCTGGTGTCTGTCCCCCTCGTGATGAGTCGTTTGCGTGTTCTGCTGGTGTCTGTCCCCCTCGTGATGAGCGTCCTTTGCGTGTTCCGCTGGTGTCTGTCCCCCTCGTGTTCTGCTGGTGTCTGTCCCCCTCGTGTTCTGCTCGTGTCTGTCCCCCTCGTGTTCTGCTGGTGTCTGTCCCCCTCGTGTTCTGCTCATGTCTGTCCCCCTCGTGTTCTGCTCGTGTCTGTCCCCCTCGTGTTCTGCTGGTGTCTGTCCCCCTCGTGTTCTGCTCGTGTCTGTCCCCCTCGTGTTCTGCCTGCTGTGTCGTTTAGTGTTCTGCTCATGTCTGTCCCCCTCGTGTTCTGCTCATGTCTGTCCCCCTCGTGTTCTGCTCATGTCTGTCCCTCTCGTGTTCTGCTGGTGTCTGTCCCCCTCGTGTTCTGCTGGTGTCTGTCCACCTCGTGTTCTGCTCATGTCTGTCCCCCTCGTGTTCTGCTCATGTCTGTCCCCCTCGTGTTCTGCTGGTGTCTGTCCCCCTCGTGTTCTGCTGGTGTCTGTCCCCCTCGTGTTCTGCTCATGTCTGTCCCCCTCGTGTTCTGCTGGTGTCTGTCCCCCTCGTGTTCTGCTCATGTCTGTCCCCCTCGTGTTCTGCTCGTGTCTGTCCCCCTCGTGTTCTGCTCATGTCTGTCCCCCTCGTGTTCTGCTCGTGTCTGTCCCCCTCGTGTTCTGCTCATGTCTGTCCCCCTCGTGTTCTGCTCGTGTCTGTCCCCCTCGTGTTCTGCTCATGTCTGTCCCCCTCGTGTTCTGCTGGTGTCTGTCCCCCTCGTGTTCTGCTGGTGTCTGTCCCCCTCGTGTTCTGCTCGTGTCTGTCCCCCTCGTGTTCTGCTCGTGTCCGTCCCCCTCGTGTTCTGCTCATGTCTGTCCCCCTCGTGTTCTGCTCGTGTCAGTCCCCCTCGTGTTCTGCTCATGTCTGTCCCCTCTGCGTGTTCTGCTCGTGGTCCGTCCCCTCGTGTTCTGCTCGTGTCTGTCCCCCTCGTGTTCTGCTCGTGTCTGTCCCCCTCGTGTTCTGCTGGTGTCTGTCCCCCTCGTGTTCTGCTCGTGTCTGTCCCCCTCGTGTTCTGCTGGTGTCTGTACCCCTCGTGTTCTGCTGTTCTGCTCGTGTTCTGCTGGTGTCGTCCCCTCGTGTTCTGCTGGTGGCTGTCCCCCTCGTGTTCTGCTCGTGTCTGTCCCCCTCGTGTTCTGCTCGTGTCCGTCCCCCTCGTGTTCTGCTCATGTCTGTCCCCCTCGTGTTCTGCTCATGTCTGTCCCCCTCATGATGAGCGTCCTGACCGTGAGCCTCAGAGTCTGTGACGATGAAGCGACGTGACACGATGAGTTTGGACGGATCGTGGATGAAATATTTACCTCTTTTCATTCCGTCTCTTTCTGATTCGTCTGAGGGAAAGACGAGAAGAACATCCAGGTTTAGCACAAACGGGACGTTTTAGTTTAACAAAAACAGCAGCAGAACAAAATATGTAGAAAAAATCAAGATAAATAACTGTTTATTCAGTTTCACTTGAATGTTGAAATAGTCTTTGAATAAAATAAAGACAGAAAATGGATTAAAAATAGTAAGAATTAAGAGACGTACAATGAAAACAAGGACTAAACCAGGACCAGGACTAAACCAGGACTGAACCAGGACTAAACAAGGACTAAACCAGGACCAGGACTAAACCAGGACTGAACCAGGACTAAACAAGGACTAAACCAGGACTAAACCAGGACTAAACCAAGACTAAACCAGGACTAAACCAGGACTAAACAAGGACTAAACCAGGACTAAACCAGGATTAAACCAGGATTAAACCAGGACTAAACCAGGACTAAAACCAGGACTAAAACCAGACTAAAACAGCGCTAAACCAAGCTCAAACAAGGACTAAACGGGACTAAACCAGGACTAAAACCAGGGATCTAAACCAGGACTAAAAAAGACCAAAAAACTACTAAACCAGGACTAAAACTAGACTAAAACAGAGCTAAACCAGGACCAGGAAAAATGGGGGCTAAATCAGGGTTAAATGGACCAAAAGTAGACAGAAGCAGTACAAAAGCAGGACTAAACATAGACTAAACATGGACTAAACAGGACTAAAGCAGATCTCCCTCTCTTTCCTCGTCCTGTCCTCTCTTTTCTCTCGTCTGTTTTCTCTTCATTCCTTCCTCTCTTGCTCTGCGTCTTTTTTCTTTCGCTCTTTGTCTCTTTTTCCATCCGTCAGATCAGGTTTTATTTGCACAGACAAGAACAACATGGCAAATTTAGACAAAACTTCCACACGATGAGGAGAGAGGGAGGAGAGAGGGAGGAGAAAGGGAGGAGAGTGGGAGAAGAGAGGGAGAGAGAGGGAGGAGAGAGGGAGGAGAAAGGGAGGAGAGAGTGAGGAGAGAGGGAGGAGAGAGTGAGGAGAGAGTGAGGAGAGAGTGAGGAGAGAGTGAGGAGAGAGTGAGGAGAGAGTGAGGAGAGAGTGAGGAGAGAGTGAGGAGAGAGTGAGGAGAGAGGGAGGAGAGAGTGAGGAGAGAGTGAGGAGAGAGGGAGGAGAGAGTGAGGAGAGAGGGAGGAGAGAGAGGGAGAGGGAGGAGAGTGAGGAGAGAGAGAGGGAGGGAGAGAGTGAGGGAGAGAGTGAGGAGAGAGAGGGGAGGGAGAGAGTGAGGAGAGAGAGAGGGAGGGAGAGAGTGAGAGAGAGGGAGGAGAGAGTGAGGAGAGAGGGAGGAGAGAGTGAGGAGAGAGTGAGGAGAGAGTGAGGGAGAGAGGGAGGAGAGGAGAGAGGGGAGGGAGAGAGGGAGGAGAGAGGGAGAGAGAGGAGAGAGTGAGGAGAGAGGGAGAGAGTGAGGAGAGAGAGAGTGAGGAGGAGAGAGAGTGAGGAGAGAGTGAGGAGGAGAGGAAGAGGAGGGAGAGAGTGAGGAGAGAGTGAGGAGAGAGTGAGGAGAGGGAGGAGAGAGTGAGGAGAGAGGGGAGGGAGAGAGGAGAGAGAGGGGAGGAGAGAGGAGGGGGAGAGAGGGAGAAAGAGGAGAGGAGAGGGAGGGAGAGGAGGGAGAGAGGAGAGGAGAGAGAGTGAGGGAGAGAGGGAGGAGAGAGAGAGGAGAGAGGGAGGAGGGGGAGAGAGGGAGAGAGGGAGGAGAGAGGTGAGGGAGAGAGAGGGAGGAGAGAGAGGTGGAGAGAGAGGAGAGAGAGGGAGGAGAGAGAGAGAGGGAGGAGAGAGGGAGAGAGGGAGGAGAGAGAGAGAGGAGAGAGAGAGAGAGGGAGGAGAGAGGGAGGAGAGAGGGAGGAGAGAGAGGAGAGGGAGGAGAGAGGGAGGAGAGGTGAGGGAGAGAGGAGAGAGGAGAGAGGGAGGAGAGAGAGTGAGGAGAGAGGGAGGAGAGAGTGAGGAGAGAGTGAGGAGAGAGGGAGGAGAGAGTGAGGAGAGAGTGAGGAGAGAGGGAGGAGAGAGGGAGGAGAGAGTGAGGAGAGAGGGAGGAGAGAGGGAGGAGAGAGGGAGGAGAGAGAGGAGAGAGAGAGGGAGGGAGGAGGAGAGGAGGAGAGAGAGAGAGAGAGGAGAGAGAGGGAGGAGAGAGGGAGAGAGAGAGAGGAGAGAGAGGAGAGGAGAGAGGAGAGAGTGAGGGAGAGTGGGAGGAGAGAGGGAGGAGAGAGAGGGAGAGAGGGAGGAGAGAGAGGAGAGAGGAGAGGGGAGGAGAGGGAGAGGGAGGAGAGAGGGAGAGAGTTGGAGGAGAGAGGGAGGAGAGAGAGGGGAGGAGAGAGAGGAGAGAGAGGGGAGAGGGAGGAGAGAGGGAGGAGAGAGGGAGGAGAGAGAGGGAGGGAGAGAGAGGAGAGAGAGGGAGGGAGAGAGGGAGGAGAGAGAGTGAGGAGAGAGTGAGGGAGAGAGTGAGAGGGAGAGAGTGAGGAGAAAGGGAGGAGAGAGTGAGGGAGAGAGGAGAGAGTGAGGGAGAGAGGGAGGAGAGAGTGAGGAGAGAGTGAGGAGAGAGGGAGGGAGGAGAGTGAGGAGAGAGAGGAGAGGGAGAGAGAGAGGGGAGGAGAAAGGGAGGAGAGAGGAGAGAGGGAGAGAGTGAGGAGAGAGAGGAGAGAGAGAGGGAGGAGAGAGTGAGGAGAGAGAGGGAGGAGAGAGAGTGAGGAGAGAGTGAGGGAGAGAGTGAGAAAGAGAGGGAGGAGGAGAGAGTGAGGAGAGAGTGAGGAGAGAGGGAGGAGAGAGTGAGGAGAGAGGGAGGGGAGAGAGGGAGGAGAGAGGGAGGAGAGAGAGGAGAGAGGGAGGAGAGAGAGGGAGGAGAGGGAGGAGGGGGAGGAGAGAGGGAGGAGAGAGAGGGAGGAGAGAGAGGGAGGAGAGAGTGAGGAGAGAGGGAGGAGAGAGGGAGGAGAGAGGGAGGAGAGCTCCCCTTAAACAGAGCAGGAGGTGTGTGTGGCCCGGAACGCTCTGGGAGGACGCCTGTCACTTAGACCTGGTTTAATCTGACACCAACGTAAAAATACATGTCCTACATAAACCCAGTGAGAGGAGGAGGAGGGGGGGGGGGGGGGGGGAGGGAGAGGAGGAGGGAGAGGGAGGAGGGAGAGGAGGAGGAGGAGGGGGGGAGGGGGGAGAGGGAGGAGGGAGAGGGGGGAGAGGGAGGAGGAGGAGGAGGGAGAGGAGGAGGAAGAAGGACCAGGAAGAAACAGCAGGAGGAAAGTGGAGGAGGAAAAAGAGGAGGAGGAAGAAGAGAAAACAGAGGAGAGGAAGAGAAAGAAAGGAAACAGGAGGTGGAAAGAAGAGGAAACAGAAGAGGAGGAGAAGAGAAGGAAAGCGGAGGAAGCAGAGGAGGAGATGGAAAGAGGAGGAAGCAGAGGAAGAGAAGATGAGGAAACAGGAGGAGGAGCAGACGAGGAGGAAACAGAGCAGGAGGAAAGAGAACATAAGGAAAACAGAGAAGGCGGAAGAAAAAAGGAGGAAAGAGGAGGAAGAGATGGAAAGGAGGGGAAGAGAAGGACAAAGGAGGAGGAGGAAAAAAGAACTGAGAAGAGCAGAGGAGGAGCAGTAGAGAAAAGGAGGTGAAAGGACTACAAAGTGGAGGAAGGAAGAGAAAATGAGGAGAAAATGTAGAGAAAAGCAAAGTAAGATGGAGAGAAAAAGAGGTGAAAGAAGAAAGAAAATGATGAGACGGGAATGAAAAGGATCAGAAAGAGGAGAGAAAATTGGATCAAAGAGGAGAGAAAAACAATGAGAAACAGGAGGAAATGATGAGAGAGAGAATAAGAAGGGAAAAGGAGTAGAATAAGGGGAGGAAAGGGTGAGAAAGTGGAAAGAAAATGAGGAGAAAAAGGAGGAAAAAAAGAGAAAAGAAACTCCTGACACACTGTGGTTTATAAGGCCGGGAGGGCATCTGAGTTGATCCCTCTCCCTCTCCTCCTCACAGCGCTCCTTTACGCCACCATCTTTGGAAACGTGACCACCATCTTCCAGCAGATGTACGCCAACACCAACCGCTACCACGAGATGCTCAACAGCGTCCGCGACTTCCTCACCCTCTACCAGGTCCCCAAAGGTCTGAGCGAGCGGGTCATGGACTACATCGTGTCCACCTGGTCCATGACGAGGGGCATCGACACGGACAAGGTACAGGACCGGGACCGGGATCAGGACTGGGACTGGACCAGGACCAAGACTGGACCAGGACCAGACACAGACACAGCAGGTCCCCAAAGGTCTGAGCGAGCGGGTCATGGACTACATCGTGTCCACCTGGTCCATGACGAGGGGCATCGACACGGACAAGGTACAGGACCAGGACCGGGACCAGGACTGGGACTGGACCAGGACCAGGACCAGACACAGACCAGGTCCCCAAAGGTCTGAGCGAGCGGGTCATGGACTACATCGTGTCCACCTGGTCCATGACGAGGGGCATCGACACGGACAAGGTACAGGACCAGGACCGGGATTAGGACTGGGACTGGACCAGGACCAAGACTGGACCAGGACCAGGACCAGACACAGACACAGCAGGTCCCCAAAGGTCTGAGCGAGCGGGTCATGGACTACATCGTGTCCACCTGGTCCATGACGAGGGGCATCGACACGGACAAGGTACAGGACCGGGACCGGGATCAGGACTGGGACTGGACCAGGACCAAGACTGGACCAGGACCAGACACAGACACAGCAGGTCCCCAAAGGTCTGAGCGAGCGGGTCATGGACTACATCGTGTCCACCTGGTCCATGACGAGGGGCATCGACACGGACAAGGTACAGGACCTGGACCGGGACCGGGACTGGGACTGGACCAGGACCAAGACTGGACCAGGACCAGACACAGACCAGGTCCCCAAAGGTCTGAGCGAGCGGGTCATGGACTACATCGTGTCCACCTGGTCCATGACGAGGGGCATCGACACGGACAAGGTACAGGACCTGGACCGGGACTGGGACTGGACCAGGACCAAGACTGGACCAGGACCAGACACAGACACAGCAGGTCCCCAAAGGTCTGAGCGAGCGGGTCATGGACTACATCGTGTCCACCTGGTCCATGACGAGGGGCATCGACACGGACAAGGTACAGGACCAGGACCGGGACCAGGACTGGGACTGGACCAGGACCAGGACCAGACACAGACCAGGTCCCCAAAGGTCTGAGCGAGCGGGTCATGGACTACATCGTGTCCACCTGGTCCATGACGAGGGGCATCGACACGGACAAGGTACAGGACCAGGACCGGGACCAGGACTGGGACTGGACCAGTACCGGGACCAGACACAGACCAGGACCAGGACCAGGACCAGGACCAGACCAGGACCAGGACCAGGACCAGGACCAGGACCAGGACCAGACGACAGACACAGCAGGTCCCCAAAGGTCTGAGCGAGCGGGTCATGGACTACATCGTGTCCACCTGGTCCATGACGAGGGGCATCGACACGGACAAGGTACAGGACCAGGATCAGGACCAGGACTGGGACTGGACCAGGACCAAGACTGGACCAGGACCAGGACCAGACACAGACCAGGTCCCCAAAGGTCTGAGCGAGCGGGTCATGGACTACATCGTGTCCACCTGGTCCATGACGAGGGGCATCGACACGGACAAGGTACAGGACCAGGACCGGGACCAGGACTGGGACTGGACCAGGACCAGGACCAGACACAGACCAGGTCCCCAAAGGTCTGAGCGAGCGGGTCATGGACTACATCGTGTCCACCTGGTCCATGACGAGGGGCATCGACACGGACAAGGTACAGGACCAGGACCGGGACCAGGACTGGGACTGGACCAGGACCGGGACCAGACACAGACCAGGACCAGGACCAGGACCAGACCAGGACCAGGACCAGGACCAGACGACAGACACAGCAGGTCCCCAAAGGTCTGAGCGAGCGGGTCATGGACTACATCGTGTCCACCTGGTCCATGACGAGGGGCATCGACACGGACAAGGTACAGGACCGGGACTGGACCGGGACTGGGACTGGACCAGGACCAAGACTGGACTGGGACTGGACCGGGACCAGGACTAGACCAGGACCAGGACTAAACACAACTCCAGAATCTCGCTCTAACGCGCTCGTGTCTCGTTTCTGAGCTCTCATCGTTTTCTGCCTCGTCTCTGACAGTACAGACAGAACCGCTCGTTTCCTCGTCCTGTCGTCTTTTGATAAATCACGGACTTAACTTAGCTTTAAATAAAACCCCAGGACCAGATTTGTTCCATTTTGCGCTGCATCGATTATTTTAGTCGTCAAATTGTGTGTTTATTTTTTCCGTTCAGTCGACGTCAGACGATTATTTCTATTGAAAATCGAGACTTTTTATATAAAGTTTCAACTTGAAGGCTTCTAGAGCAGAAAATGTATGAATAAACTGTGTTATTGTTGAAAGTTTCTTCTTTTTTGACATTTTGATTTAAAGGGCCTAGTTTTCATACTTTTGATATTTATGTTGACTTCATTCAGTGCATTAATGCCTCTTGTAAACATAAATTCAAGTTTTACACCAATCAGGTCGCTGTTTGTGGAGAAAAGTGGAAAAATGTGTCGAAAATTACAGGAAGTAAACAAACCGATGACATCACACTGTGAGACGAAGCTGAAGCGTGATTCACACAAACGAAACGGCTCTTTTTGATCCTTTAAACGTCGATTTGACAAAATAAAGGCGTTAACGTGCATTTTTATTTATAAAGTAAAAAAAAAAATCTGTGACACTGAATGCGTTTTGGCCCCATGTACAAGATGGTTGCTATGGTGATTTCCCAGTGTGACGTCATCATTTACAACCAGGAAGTGAAACAAAAAAACTGTGATAAAATTTGTGAAGTTTTTAAACAAAATTTGAAATATATTCATCTTAAGCATTTTTGTCAAGTCAGTCGTTCAGTCGGTCGGGGGCCCTTTAATATTCATTTAAAGGGCCCCTGCGTTTAGTCCAGAGGAACATTCAGTTGGGTTTGTTTGACTCCCCGCTGTGACCGTTTGCTTCGTGTCTCTCCCACTTCGCTCTGGACAAAGCCTCGGGGGCGGGCCGATCGTTAGCGCAGAGCGAGCGGTCGGGGTCGGGCGGCGGGTCGCTGCGGCTCCGGGTCAAACGCGGAGCTCCGTCCCGTCTGGCTCCGGACCAACTTTTGCATCAGCGACACAAACGTGACGCAGATCCGTGACCCGCCGCTCGTCCCACATCTGCAAACCAAAGGGGCGGGGCCTCTGGGCTCGTCAGAGCTGGACGACTCGTTTCACTGAAATGCAGTTCAGATAAATGCACTTCGAGTTTTGCTAAAATACTTTACACATTTTCTCCCGGTTTAGCAACAGTTTTTTGTTTTTCTTGCTGGTTGTGAGAGTTGACATCACACTAGGAAATTACCATAGCAACCAGTCTGTACACTTGGCCAAACGGTTCTTTTTTCATTTTACAAAAAAATATATATGTGTTCAAAGGGTCAAAAAAGTAGTCTCTTTTGTGCAAATGATGCATAACCTTTGTCTCACAGTGTGATGTCATCAGTTTGTTTACTTCCTGTAATTTTCAACAGATTTGACACTTTTCTCTATAAAATGGCGATATAATTTATATTTACAAGAGGTATTTTTACACCAAATAAAGAGAATTAGAAAATCAGAAAAACTGTCATGCGCACTTTAAGTTCAGATCATTTAAAGCAGGTTTATGTGGATTTATTTAAAGGACACATATTCTGCCTCAGTGACTTTTTTGAGCTTTTAATCCTGTTCAACAATGTTCTGTCATCAAAAATACACCATTCAGCTGCAGTCACGCTGTTTTGAGGAATATTTATTAGAAAATCCAACCCGTCCGAGCGTCAAACACACTTCCTGCTGAACTCTCTCGACCTGAGACATATTTTCAGACGTCATTCATCATTTAACTAAGAATATTCATCGACCAATTTGTCGACTAAAAGGGGGTGTGGCAAAAATATATCTAAACTCTGAAGTCTGTCCATGTTTCTGACCCAAACTGCACTAAAAACACAAGACTACAGTAGAATTCACGCTAAAACAGCTGTTTATGCAGAAAAGTACTAATAAACAGTGTATTTACGTGTTATAAATTTGATTAAACTCATGATTCTCTCTTCAGCTAAAACTCACTCACATCTTTTCATTTTTGCTGTTTTCACCGTTCATCGGTGTCGGATAAGATAATCTGCTAATACGGGTTTGAGTTAAGAAATATTTATCTTAATTTTTCCTTGCTTTTTAAAATTTCTTTTTAAGATTAAAAAAACAATCTAGATAAAATAATTAGTCGACCAATAAAAATGTTGGCCGACTAAGACCATCAACCGATTAATCGACCAAACGACTAAAGGATCGCAGTCATAACAAGCGACATCAGTGCACGGAATAAAGTCACCATTAGAAAATCATAAAACCTGACATACGCACTTTAAGTCACGCCCCGTTGTGGATGCTCCTCCCCCTTGTGGATGCCCCTCAGTCACGCCCCCTTGTGGATGCTCCTCCCCCTTGTGGTGTCTCCTCAGTCACGCCCCCTCGTGGATGCTCCTCCCCCTTGTGGATGTCCCTCAGTCACGCCCCCTTGTGGATGCTCCTCCCCCTTGCGGTGTCTCCTCAGTCACGCCCCCTTGTGGATGCTCCTCCCCCTTGTGGTGTCTCCTCAGTCACGCCCCCTTGTGGATGCTCCTCCCCCTTGTGGATGTCCCTCAGTCACGCCCCCTTGTGGTGTCTCCTCAGTCACGCCCCCTTGTGGATGCTCCTCCCCCTTGTGGATGACCCTCAGTCACGCCCCCTTGTGGATGCCCCTCAGTCACGCCCCCTTGTGGATGCTCCTCCCCCTTGTGGTGTCTCCTCAGTCACGCCCCCTTGTGGTGTCTCCTCAGTCACGCCCCCTTGTGGATGCTCCTCCCCCTTGTGGATGTCCCTCAGTCACGCCCCCTTGTGGATGCTCCTCCCCCTGGTGGTGTCTCCTCAGTCACGCCCCCTTGTGGTGTCTCCTCAGTCACGCCCCCTCGTGGTGTCTCCTCAGTCACGCCCCCTTGTGGATGCTCCTCCCCCTCGTGGATGCCCCTCAGTCACGCCCCCTTGTGGTGTCTCCTCAGTCACGCCCCCTTGTGGATGCTCCTCCTCCTTGTGGTGTCTCCTCAGTCACGCCCCCTTGTGGTGTCTCCTCAGTCACGCCCCCCTGTGGATGCTCCTCAGTCACGCCCCCTTGTGGTGTCTCCTCAGTCACGCCCCCTTGTGGTGTCTCCTCAGTCACGCCCCCTTGTGGTGTCTCCTCAGTCACACCCCCTTGTGGATGCCCCTCAGTCACGCCCCCTTGTGGATGCCCCTCAGTCACCCCCCCTTGTGGATGCCCCTCAGTCACGCCCCCTTGTGGATGCTCCTCCTCCTTGTGGTGTCTCCTCAGTCACGCCCCCTTGTGGATGCTCCTCCCCCTCGTGGATGCTCCTCAGTCACGCCCCCTTGTGGTGTCTCCTCAGGTGCTGCAGATCTGCCCTAAGGACATGCGCGCCGACATCTGCGTCCACCTGAACCGTAAAGTGTTCAAGGAGCACCCGGCGTTCCGTCTGGCGAGCGACGGCTGCCTGCGCGCTCTGGCCGTGCAGTTCCAGATGATCCACTCGGCGCCCGGTGACCTGATCTTCCACGCCGGCGAGAGCGTCGACAGCCTTTGCTTCGTGGTCGCCGGCTCCCTGGAGGTCATTCAGGACGACGAGGTGGTCGCAATACTGGGTAAGACGCCCAGACCGGGCTAGAACTCATTTAGACCTGGGTTAGTCCTGGTTTAGTCCTGGTTTAGTCCTGGTTTAGTCCTGGTTTAGTCCTGGTTTAGTCCTGGTTTAGTCCTGGTTTAGTTCTGGTTTAGTCCTGGTTTAGTCCTGGTTTAATCCTGGTTTAGTCCTGGTTTAGTCCTGGTTCAATCCTGGGTTAGTCCTGGGTTAGTCCTGGGTTAGTCCTGGGTTAGTCCTGGTTTAGTCCTGGTTTAATCCTGGTTCAATCCTGGGTTAGTCCTGGGTTAGTCCTGGTTTAATCCAGGTTTAGTCCTGATTTAATCCTGGGTTAGTCCTGGTTTAATCCTGGTTTAATCCTGATTTAATCCTGGTTTAGTCCTGGTTTAGTCCTGGTTTAATCCTGGTTTAATCCTGATTTAATCCTGCGTTAGTCCTGGTTTAGTCCTGGTTTAATCCTGATTTAATCCTGATTTAGTCCTGTTTTAATCCTCTTTTAATCCTGGTTTAGTCCTGGTTTAATCCTGGTTTAGTCCTGGTTTAATCCTGCGTTAGTCCTGGTTTAATCCTGATTTAATCCTGGTTTGATCCTGGTTTAGTCCTGGTTTAATCCTGCGTTAGTCCTGGTTTAATCCTGATTTAATCCTGGTTTGATCCTGGTTTAGTCCTGGTTTAATCCTGGTTTAGTCCTGGTTTAATCCTGTTTTAATCCTGGTTTAATCCTGGTTTAGTCCTGGTTAAAATCCTACTCCAGACATTGTAAACATCCGTGGTTGAGCATCACTCAGGTTTTTGTTGCAATTGCTCTCTCAGATGAATACTGCCGTTGTGTCCTTGGGCAAGACACTTAACCCGCCTCACCCCCAGTGTCTGTGCGCTCTGGTGTGTGAATGGGTGAGTGAATGGGTGAGTGAATGGGTGAGTGAATGGGTGAGTGGTTCTTTGATGTAAAGAGCTTTGAGCGCCTCGAAGGTGGAAAAGAGTTATATAAAAATGTGACCATTTACCAGGTTCAGTCCTGGTCTAGTCCTGGCTCAGTCCTGGTCTAGTCCTGGTCTAGTCCTGGTCTAGTCCTGGTCTAGTCCTGGTCTAGTCCTGGTTTAGTCCTGGTCTAGTCCTGGCTCAGTCCTGGTCTAGTCCTGGTCTAGTCCTGGCTCAGTCCTGGTTCAGTCCTGGTCTAGTCCTGGTTTAGTCCTGGTCTAGTCCTGGCTCAGTCCTGGTCTAGTCCTGGTCTAGTCCTGGTCTAGTCCTGGCTCAGTCCTGGTTTTGTCCTGGTCTAGTCCTGGTCTAGTCCTGGTTCAGTCCTGGTCTAGTCCTGGTCTAGTCCTGGCTCAGTCCTGGTTTAGTCCTGGTCTAGTCCTGGTCTAGTCCTGGTTCAGTCCTGGGTCTAGTCCTGGCTCAGTCCTGGTTTAGTCCTGGTCTAGTCCTGGTCTGGTCCTGGTCTAGTCCTGGTCTAGTCCTGGTTCAGTCCTGGTCTAGTCCTGGTTTAGTCCTGGTCTAGTCCTGGTCTAGTCCTGGTCTAGTCCTGGTTCAGTCCTGGTCTAGTCCTGGTTCAGTCCTGGTCTAGTCCTGGTTCAGTCCTGGTCTAGTCCTGGCTCAGTCCTGGTTTAGTCCTGGTTTAGTCCTGGTCTAGTCCTGGTCTAGTCCTGGTTCAGTCCTGGTCTAGTCCTGGTCTAGTCCTGGTTCAGTCCTGGTCTAGTCCTGGTTTAGTCCTGGTCTAGTCCTGGTCTGGTCCTGGTCTGGTCCTGGTCTGGTCCTGGTCTAGTCCTGGTCTAGTCCTGGCTCAGTCTCTGATTCACGGTGTTTAATCCTGGACTAATGTCAATGGGACTTTTCTGGTTAAATAAAGGTTAAATAAATAAAAACAGTCCTGGATCTCGTCAGGAAAAGGAAAGAGGACATTAACTGGAGCTGTTTGGAGGAAGCTGTCACGGCTCCTTTGATGAAAACATCTTTTACGTTTCCGTCTCGTGGTTTGAGTCCAGAGCTGAGGCTCATGGACGACCTGCTTCACTGAAGCCGGTGTCGATGGTCGTTTAAATGATCACAGTTAAAGCCGAGGCATTATTGCTTTTCTACATTCAAGGAAGCCCTGACCCTTTCACACTTGCTCACCGTGACGACCGTGAGGGGGGCGGGGTCACCGGCACAGTGACCATGAGGCGGGCGGGGTTAAAGGCCCAAGGACACAGCGGCAGCATTTGTCAGGAGCAGGACCCGAGTCAATGATAACAGTCTCTACCAACGGACTCTACCAACAGACTCTACCAACAGACTCTACCGACGGACTCTACCAACAGACTCTACCAACAGACTCTACCCACGGACTCTACCAAGGGACTCTGCCAACAGACTCTACTAACAGACTCTACCAACGGACTCTACCGACAGACTCTACCGACAGACTGTACCAACAGACTCTACCGACAGACTCTACCGACGGACTCTACCGACAGACTCTACCGACAGACTCTACCAACAGACTCTACCAACGGACTCTACCCACAAACTCTACCGACGGACTCTACCCACAAACTCTACCGACAGACTCTACCAACAGACTCTACCAACAGACTCTACCAACAGACTCTACCAACAGACTCTACCCACAAACTCTACCGACGGACTCTACCAACAGACTCTACCGACGGACTCTACCCACGGACTCTACCAACGGACTCTACCGACGGACTCTACCGACAGACTCTACCAACGGACTGTACCGACAGACTCTACCGACGACTCCACCCACGGACTCTACCAACAGACTCTACCGACGGACTGTACCAACGGACTGTACCAACGGACTCTACCGACGGACTCTAGCAACAGACTCTACCAACGGACTCTACCAACAGACTGTACCGACGGACCAACTGCGCTTTTCACTAAAATTTGGGTTACAGTTTTTAGTTTTTTACTTTTTCCCTCCTCTCAGCGCGAACACGTGTGAAATGCACAATTCAAGACACACAATTGAAAAGAAAAAAACTTGCTGAGGAGGGGCCTGTCCTCAATTTTCCCTTGGGCCCCAAAATTCCAAACCCCGCCCCTGCTCATGATAAACCAAACGTACAAAGTGATGTTTGCGACCGCCGGCTCCGCCTCCACTGACGTCGCGTGTGTTTTCAGGCAAAGGCGACGTGTTCGGGGACGTGTTCTGGAAGGAGATGACGCTAGCCCAGTCGTGCGCTAACGTCCGCGCGCTAACGTACTGCGACCTGCACATCATCAAACGGGACGCCCTGCAGAAGGTGCTCGAGTTCTACAGCAACTTCGCCAACCACTTCGCACGCAACCTCCTGCTCACCTACAACCTGAGGAAACGGGTGAGTGCCCCGGGAAACGGGTGAGTGCCCCGGGAAACGGGTGAGTGCTCCAGGAAACGGGTGAGTGCCCCGGGAAATGGGTGCTCCAGGCCGGGTTTAGTCCTGGTTTAGTCCTGGTTTAGTCCTGGTTTAGTCCTGGTTTAGTCCTGGTTTAGACCACGTTTAACCTCCTTCTCACCTACAACCTGAGGAAACGGGTGAGTGCTTTAGACCTCCTTTAGTACAGCTTTAGCCCACTCCTCCTACTCCTCCTTCTCTCCTCCTCCTCTTATCCTCCTCCTCTTCTCCTCCTCCCCCTCATCCTCTCCTTCTCCTCTTCTCCTCCTCTTCCTCCTCCTCTTCCTCTCCGCCTCCTCCTCCTCTCCTCCTCCTCTTCCTCTCTCCTCCTCCTCCTGTACTCTTCCTGTCCTCCTTCTCTCCTCCTCCTCCTTCTCTCCTCCTTCTCTCCTCCTCCTCCTCCTCCTCTCCCCCTCTCCTCCTCCTCTCCTCCTCCTCCTCCTCTGGGTGAATGTAAAGCTCCTCCTCGTGTTTCAGACGGAGCAGAGATTGAAGCGATTCAACCGTGACGCCGTCGTAAATCTGATCTTTATGGAGCCACTTCACCACATCGACCTGTGTGTGTGTGTGTGTGTGTGTACAGTGTGTGTGTGTACAGTGTGTGTGTGTGTGTGTGTGTGTGTGTGTGAGTGTGTGAAGTGACCCTGTCCTGGCTCCATCGTACTCTGTAACTGTTTCAGTCAAACTCACATCTGGAGCTAAAATATCTGACACTCCACATGATCCTGTGTTTTTTCTCGTTGGTTGTTCATAAATCAAGTTATTACAATAATAACTGACCAATCAGGTGCTTCCTTTTCCAGGGGCCGGTTTCGCTCGTGTTAGCAACAGGTTTGATTGACAGCTAGCGCCGCACGTTGCCGCAGTCTCCTCCCACCGAGGGGCGGAGACCGTTAACAACCTCCTCCTGATTGGTCCGTGTGGTTACCACGATACGCACTCGGATTTAAATATGGAGTCTGGCTCTGGAGTGATGTTTTATTGTCTGTTTAGTCTCTGTACACGTCTTTATAATAATTCCACTTATTCCTGCCTCAATAAAGCGTGAAAAAAGACTTAATTCATAGTGAACAAAGAGCTAATTAAGAATTATTCAGGCTTAGTAACTACTTAATTAATACTCTAACCCTAATTTCTAACCTTAACCTTAACCTTAATTAAGTTGTTACTAATCCTGAATCATGTTTAATAAACTCTGTTCAGTATGAATTAAGTCTTTGTTCATGGTTTATTAAGGCTTAATAAGGTGTAGTTATTATAAAATGCTACCCACGTCTGCATTAAAAACACACAAGTTGATTTTTAACCATTAAAGATGAACGAATCTTGATTAAAATGAACTGCAGAGCTCTGTAAATAAAACTTACAAAACCAACAGAGTGGATCGAGAAAGCACAGACGAGTGAAGGAGGTTAATGTTTGTGGAGCGTCAGATCAGTGTCTCCTGGATCTGTGTCCACGTCGTTAAATCGATCTACGGCTCCAGTTCTGCTTCACCGAGCGATAAGCGTGTGACCTCCAGAAGAGACCCCCGGACCAGGGCCAGGTTTAGTCCAAGCTTAGACCTGCACCAGACCGGGTTTAGTCCTAGCAGTAGCAGTGATTGTGTTTAGAGGCAGAAATGCGATGATTTAAGGACTAAAAACAGCAGGAGATTCTCTGATATGTGACATCGAGGGTCGGGAAAAATGTAATAGATCGAGGGAGTTCAGCAGGAAGTGTTTTTGACGTCGGAGGGAGAGGATTTTCTAACCAGGAAGCTAAATGCAACTCCAGGTGTGTTTTTGATGACGGAACATTGTTAGAACAGGATTAAAAGAGAAAAAAAGTCACTGTAGCAGAACATGTGTCCTTTAAAGGTCCCATATCCTGCAAAATGGACTTTTCAGAGGTGTTAACCTTCCTCCAGTGCTATTTGGGCCTCGTATGTTGTGCCCAAAGTGTTTTTTTGATTGATTCCCTCATGTTTTCACTAGAGAACTGTCTTTTCCGTCCCCCTCGGCTGAGCAGCAGACGGGGGCTCCTCACTAAGATGACGCGGTGTTTAAGCCACGCCTCCAGGAAGAATAAAAACAGCTAATGCTAATGCTACACAGTAATTACACGATGGATACGACAGATAGAAGAGTTAGCTTGTTATTTACCAAACGGCACGTCCGTCGTCGAGGCCCTGGAGCACGTCAAACTCCAGGTCAGATCCAGGACGTAGGACTCAGCACGACGCACCGTCAGGACCAGAAAATGTTTATTCAGTGTTTGTGTATCTCTGTTTACCGGAGCACACGGCGCATGCACCATCTCCACTACAGGGGAGGCACGGGTTGGGCGGGGGAGGCAGACTGCTCTCTGTTCGGGGGGGTCAGATCTCAGAGGGAGCCGTTTGCTTTTACAGGAGGGGGGCCAGTCCAAGAAATGGGTGTTTTTTGTAAACTGTTATGTTATGGATATTACACAACGAGAAAATGTATCAACAAAGCCCTGAGGACAGACTGTGTGAAGGGAAAAGAGCAGAATATGGGACCTTTAACAGTAGGAGTAATACCAAAAGGAGTAATAACAGCATTAATGACAGTAGTAGTCATAACTGTAGTAATAACAACAGTAGTAATAACAGTAGTAATACCAGATGGAGTTGTAACAGTTGGAGTCATAACTGTAGTAGTGATAACTGTAGTTGTAATAACTGTAGTAGTAACAGAAGAAGTAATAACAGTTGACAGTAAAGGTACACGCTCTAATATTTGTTTGTAGCGCCTTTAGCTTTGATCACAGACACGTTCACTGTGCCGTTGTTTCTATAAACTTCTCTCAAAAGATTCATTTCGTTCCAGTGCTCCTTGGACAGTGTTGTAGTAGTAATAGTCGTAGCATTAGCACTTTAGCTGTTCATTAATCAGCTCTTTCCCGCTCAAGGACACACTTCCCTCCAGAGATAACAACGCCCACCGTAACCTCACGTACGTCCGACGGTGCACTTTCCTGTACATTAGGCTCGTGTGTGAGGGGCGTGCACGTGTGTGAGGGGCGTGCACGTGTGTCAGTGGCGTGCACGTGTGTGAGGGGCGTGCACGTGTGTCAGGGGCGTGCACGTGGATCCATTAGTGCACATTAAGGCCGTGCACGTGCGTCGCTCGGTCACCTTGAGTCACAAACACTCGGCGTCCGTCCGTCATCGCCGTGGAGCAGGAGAACGAGGCTCTGCAGGAGGACCGGGTGTGTGTGTGACGAGGAGCGGGATAACGTTCCGGATCGATGCTAATTCTGTTGTGGTGTTAAATCTCACTTACTTTGATGGAACAGCGGCGCCGGAAAGAGTCGGAATTGAATTATGTTTTCATTTTGTCACAAACACTCCTGGAGTTATGTCCCGGCTTTTGTTGTCGAACCCGGTTTGGACTTATTTTAGACACATTTTTGGACCCGATTGAGGCCAGATTTAGTCCAGGTCTAGTTCTGGCAGGTGTTGGTAACAGTTTTCGTGGTTCAGCTGCATAGCCGCGGGAACGTAATTTTGGAAGGGGGTGCAGTTTTTTTGTTTTGTTTTTCTCCGTGCAGTTACATACGTTTATTTAGGGCCAACTAAGGGTACTCACACAAAAATAGCGTCAGGACTCATATAACTTTTGTAGAATGATCAAGATACACAAGAAAAAAGGCACAAAGAGTAAGTTATTAGACGCTGCTCCTGACTCTGCTACAGGACGGCATCAGCGCCCAGCCTCACTTCACGCACACACAAACGCACACACACGCGCACACGCACACACACACACACACACACACAGACACACACACACACACACACGCACGAGCAGGTGTCTGTATGAAATCATGAGCCTCGACTTCTTCGTGTGAAAATGACATTTGGCGATGGTCGTCAGGGCATATGCCACAGTAAATAATATCAATGTTTAACACAGTAGGACCCTGGACAGCGACACGGTGCAACAACTTCACTTCACTCCAGTTCAGTCCAGTTTCCCCGCGACGTACGGCGACTTCATCAGTTCACTCACCTCAGACGCTCAGATGAAGCAAAGTCCCACCTCTGTGAGACGAGGACACGTGGATTTGTGGCGCTGTCTTTTCCCTTTGGTTCTTATGCGTCTCGTCAGGTTCAAACACAGTTGTTGCACATGCAGCCTGTAGCTCCAGCAAACTCCGCACATTTAGGTGTCCGCGGTGTAGTTTCACCTCGTAATCCAGCCCGGGGTTGTCATTTCCTCGTTTATTTTGTCACACTTTAGAGAATATACAAACAGTGGTAAACAGCAGTTTGCACGCTCAGGTCAGTGCGCCGCGCACCATCACAGGTTTAGTTTTCCCTGACTTTAACCTGCAGGCACATACTGCAAAAACATTTGATAAAAGTAAAAATACCATATTTATTAGAACAGAAACTGTGTCGTTTTATAATGTTACCTGGAAAAGATATAGTTTTGCTCAGGGCAAAACCAGCAATGAGCTGCTTACAAGTTCCCATTGAGTTGACCATCCAGCAGGGGGTGCTATTGCACTTTCTGCACCCGTACTTCCCGCGGCTATGTTCAGCTGCAGTTCTAGCGTTCAGTCTTTTATAAAATTCTTTGTCTAGATCAGGTTTTGTTCTGGTTTAGACCCAGTTAAAGCGCCTAATTTTCACAAAGCAAAACTGCAATTGTTTAATTAAATGTTTCTCACTTGCTCCGCGCTCGGCTTTAGAAAAGCTTTTTTTCAGACGGCGAAGTGAAGCTCTTGCGACCGCCCCGAGCACAGCCAATCAGAGCGCTGCGTTGAGCTTTTACTCCCGGTTTTACAAGATTTAAAATACTTTATTATTGAATGCAGACAGCGCACAGTCTGCAGTGCGTCTCATTTTTGTCCCAAAGTGCTGCCGTTACATTAAACTGTTTGTGGAAAAGAAAAAAGTCTAATGTACAAGTCTGTAAACATCGTCGTGGTCAGAGCTGGACACGTGCTGAGTGTCATAAACATCGTCGTCGTCAGAGCTGGGTTTAATAAAAGGCCACGTTCTGCCTGAAGCGGCTCAGTTTGTTCCTCTTCAGTGAGTCTTTGGAACTCTGCTTTAGCCGTAAACATCCAGAACCTCCTCACACACAAAACGTATGGAAAACAAAGGGAAAACACATGGAAAACACAGGGAAAACACATGAAAAACACATGGAAAACTCATGGAAAACAAAGGGAAAACACATGGAAAACAAAGGGAAAACGCATGGAAAAAGAGGGGAAAACACATGGAAAACAAAGGGAAAACACATGGAAAACAAAGGGAAAACACATGGAAAAAGAGGGGAAAACTCATGGAAAACAAAGGGAAAACACATGGAAAACAAAAGGAAAACACATGGAAAACAAAGAGAAAACACATGGAAAAAGAGGGGAAAACACATGGAAAACAAAGAGAAAACACATGGAAAAAGAGGGGAAAACTCATGGAAAACAAAGGGAAAACACATGGAAAACAAAGGGAAAACACATGGAAAACAAAGGGAAAACACATGGAAAACAAAGGGAAAACTCATGGAAAACAAAGAGAAAACGTATGCAAAAAGAAAGGGAAAACACATGGAAAACAAAGGGAAAACTCATGGAAAACAAAGAGAAAACGTATGCAAAAAGAAAGGGAAAACACATGGAAAACAAAGGGAAAACTCATGGAAAACAAAGAGAAAACGTATGCAAAAAGAAAGGGAAAAAGCATGGAAAAAGAGGGGGAAAACGCATGGAAAAAGAGGGGAAAACGCATGGGAAACAAAGGGAAAACACATGGAAAACAAAGAGAAAACGTATGCAAAAAGAGGGGAATACTCATGGAAAACTCATGGAAAACAAAGTGAAAACTCATGGAAAACAAAGGGAAAAGGCATGGAAAAGAGGGGAAAACACAGCGAAAACGTATGGAAAACACATGGAAAATGGGTCTTAGGGGCCCAGAATTGGACCTTCTTCCTATTCATTTGTATTAGAGGGGGGCCCATGTGAACCTTCTTGTCCCGGGCCCCCAATTTCTGTTGACGGCCCTGCAACTGGAGCAAGTAACAGGTGTGGGCAATACAAAAATCCCACCTGAAAGCAAGTCTTTTTGGGGAGAAATACTAAATTTTATAGGAAAGAATTCACTTTTCAGCCAAGACTGTATTTTACATCTGAGCAGAACACTTCTCCTCTTATAGTTTCATCCTTTCAGTCGGTGTTTGTGTGTTTTTTGCTCATAAATCCGCCTCCTGTGCCGTGCATAATCCTGACGTGTCTCTGAGTGCGTGAGTCTGATTCTCTGACGTCTCGCTGTCGAAACGAGGGAAACCCGACCGGAGCCGGCGCCGCGGGGCTCCGTGAAAAAGTGATGATGTGAAGACAGCTTTGCTCCGGGAAAAAACCCACATTTATAATTCACACGGCTTTTTATAGTCACGACATTCAGACGGAAAAGTCGGAGTTATGTAACCGAGACGCTTTAGAGCTGATTAATGTTTGTTTGCAACACTTTATTGGACATTTCCACTGGTGAAAACACAAAAGACGTAGAGGTTTATACAACGGAGGACTGTGATGAGCTGAACTTAAACTTAACCTTTTACTCAAGTTGAAGTCACAAATATCAAAAATGTACTTAAGGTGAGACGCTGCAGGTGAATAGAATTTTTTTTTTTTTTTTTTTAAAGATATCAATGTTAAACTTCTCCTGTGGTTTAGTCACATAAATGTAAGAAAAAAATCTATTACAAGTTTTTCATCATGTCATGTTTTCATGTAGAAATAAGGCATTTTATGTGAACATTGCACATATTTAGGACATTTAAATGTGAAACATGGACAGAACCAGGTTAACATTTTTCTTGATTTCTTATTTAGTTTTTGAATAAACTGGATTTGACTGAAAATTGGTCTAATAATTCAAATATCTCTTTTTTTTAAGTCGATGTAAACCCTCATTCGTCCAGGTGTGGTCGATCTTCAAACAACGTCCGGATGACAACCCCTGAAATCCTTTCTACGATCTTTTTTTTTTTTAACTTTAAACTTGAACGAATCAAGCTAAGAATTCGATATCAACAAATCCTTCTGTACGCTCCGTCAGAATCTTTTTAAGCACAGGAGAATGGCTGTTGTGGATTTGTAAAACAAGTTAAACAATAAAAATGCAGAGAGAATGAGTCCGATCAATGAGTTGATTTATTAGAAAAATAAGTTTAAAATTGCAGGAATTAGTGCTGAATTCTTAAACAGAATCCCTCTGTGATGTCATCAAAAAGCGACGTGCCGTGAAAAATACAAATACAAATGACACTTCTTTTTTTGATAGTTTAAACTTACTATTAATCTAAATAAAGTTGTTATTGGGTATTATTATTTGTCAAATCCTAACTATTGTGTTGAATAAATAAAATGCAGAGTTGATTTATTCACTGGTACCAAAGTGAATAGTGGCCTTTCCCTGACACAGTGACCTCTGCTGGTCGACGGAGGTACATGACAATCAGAACACATGCTTTTTATTCACTTTATTCCTGAAGTTGTCGTACGCGCCGCCGTCTTGTTTCCGTTGTAGTTCACACGGAGCAGACGAGCTCAACAGAAAATAAGTTCTACTCGACTAAAAAGACGTTTTCATGAAATCGTTGCGTTGTGACTTGTTGTTGCTCGTGTTCATTAAACATTTTACACAAATCAATCTACTTTATGGAACATTTTAGCCTCAGACTTTTCCCTCGTTCGTCATTAGCTTTAACGGAGTTCTCGTCAAACGGAAGTGCGTTTACAACAAAAGTGCAAAAAACGGCAAAAGTGGGCGGGGCAGAATAAGGTCAATACAAGACAGAGGTGGAGACATAGTTATGACATCATGAGGAGAAACAAGAGCGAGGACATATGTGACCATCAATATTTATGAAAAACAACAGCCATCAGTGGTGTTTCTGTTAAATCCAGACTTCAGGGTGAAAGGACGTCATAAAAGGATCAGATTTTATCCTCATCTGATAAAAGGAAACCATCGAGCTGCTGGACAGAAAGCTGTAACCCAGTTATTTTCAGTCAAATCAAACATTCTGGGATGAATTAGAGTCAGTTTTTACTCCAAAAGCACACATTTAAAAATTATACTAAAATAAAATAATAATAATAGACTTTTCTATGGATTCCGCCTGGACTTTTTTACTTTATTACACGTCCCTAGAACACATTTTTTTTTGTTAAATCAGCTTCAGCTTTGAAAGAGGAATTGTCCAAACCAACAAAAGCCCAAACTAGTGTCAATCAAAATCTACAGACGCAACTTCTTCATTTAGATCAGATGCCCGTTCTCTATCTTTGTGACCGGGACTGGGAGCGAACAACAGGAGGCGCTAAAGAGATGTTAAAGTTGAAGTTAACCTTAGCGAGTCAGAACGAGAATACAGGACTTATAACTGCGATTACAGGACGTTTGCCGTGTGTAGGAGCTACGTTGAGGCTGATCTTTATGTCTCTGGGAGGAAAATGCATCGTTAGAGAGAAGTGCTCTGAGTTACAACCAGGGGCGGACTTACCATTAGGCAACAGGCCACAATTGCCTTGGGCCCTCAACCTGAAGGGGCCCCCAATCAGATGCCCAGCTCATCATAGACACAAGGAAACAGTTGCTTTTCTCACAGTAAAGTAGTGCAGTGTACTTTTAAACAAGAAAAAGACCAATAAAACAGTTTGGAATTTGTCAAATGTGTTGAAATCAAACTAAATAGTAAATAAAATATGACATTATCAAAATTCAAATAAACATAATGTATTTAAATCAGCTGAATATGTGTTAAAATGCACCAACAAACAGAAAATATGGTCTGATTTCTTAAATATTTTTCTGGGGAACGACCCCCAAACCCCCCTTTTTAAAACTGTTTAAACATACAAGCTTTAAAATAGTAAACAACAACAACAACAACAAAAGCTTCCTTCAAGTACAATTCCAGAGACACGGCAGAAAAGTTATAGAAAATCACACTTGAGGACGAGACTTAATTTTGCCTTGGGCCCCCAAATTCCTAGGTCCGCCACTGGTTACAACGATGTCCCAGAGAAGTCTATGGATGTAGTGGATTCAATGGAACATCTTTAGGAGCAGATTGGACACGTTCCACATAAAAGCCGATGTTGAGAGAGAAAACTAAATTTAAAAATGAGTTTTGCCTGAAGCGTCTCGCCTTAAGACTAAAAAAGTATTTGACGGACAATATTTCTGTTGTGCTTTTTCATCTTTAATGTGTCACATTCATGGAACACTTCCAAACAAAATATCACTGGGAGAAAATGTTAAAAGATTCATAGTAAATACTAAAGCTTTAACAGGCAAGTGACCGCGACATGTTTGAATGAAATATGTGCTCAGAATGTTTGTATCAGCGCTGTATTTGGACTTGAAAAGGGCACAGTCTAGGAATTTTATGGGATTTTTTCTGTGTAAAAATGAGTTTGAGTTTGATGTTGATGACGACTTTGAACTGAATCTTTAAAAATACGCAAACTGTATTGATTACGTGTAGAATTGACTTTTCTGAGTGTCTGAAATGTCACTAGATTGTGCGCTAATGTGGCTCCACGACAAACCGTCCTCAGCAAACCCTGAGGAACTGTTTAGACTCGGCGTCAGTTCATGATTCTGTGTAAACGTAAACTGACTGAAGATGTTAAAAAATAGAAAAACATAAATCGTATCTGAAGCAGCTGCAGCTCAGTCAACACAAAGCTTCAGTCACTTCAGCCAAAACTTTCACTCAAACAAGACTCTTACTTTGAAATGTAAAAATAACAAGCACTGACAGGTTTTGTGTGAGTGAAAATGTATTTAGTGAACATTTTGTGAAAAGTTTAAACCTCACATCAAATACTTAATTTAATGTAATCTGACAGACAAAACTAATGCAATTAAATTTATTTTTGTAGCGCCCAAAATCACAACAACAGTTTCCTCGAGAAGAAGCAGTTCAAATAAACAACGTTCAAGAGAATTGATCAAATGGATAAATGTCCCAGAGCCCCCTGTCTGTCCCAGAGCGCCCCCTGTCTGTCCCAGAGCGCCCCCTGTCTGTCCCAGAGCCTCCTGTCTGTCCCAGAGCGCCCCCTGTCTGTCCCAGATCGCCCCCTGTCTGTCCCAGAGCCTCCTGTCTGTCCCAGAGCGCCTCCTTCTGTCCCGGAGCGCCCCCTGTCTGTCCCAGAGCCTCCTGTCTGTCCCAGAGCGCCCCCTGTCTGTCCCAGAGCGCCCCCTGTATGTCCCAGAGCGCCTCCTTCTGTCCCAGAGCGCCCCCTGTATGTCCCAGAGCGCCCCCTGTCTGTCCCAGAGCGCCCCCTGTATGTCCCAGAGCGCCTCCTTCTGTCCCAGAGCGCCTCCTTCTGTCCCAGAGCGCCCCCTGTATGTCCCAGAGCGCCCCCTGTCTGTCCCAGAGCGCCCCCTGTCTGTCCCAGAGCGCCTCCTTCTGTCCCAGAGCGCCCCCTGTATGTCCCGGAGCGCCCCCTGTCTGTCCCAGAGCGCCCCCTGTCTGCAGAGCCTCCTTCTGTCCCGGAGCCTCCTTCTGTCCAAGAGCGCCCCCTTCTGTCCCAGAGCGCCCCCTGTCTGTCCCAGAGCACCCCCTGTCTGTCCCAGAGCGCCCCCTGTGTGTCCCAGAGCGCCCCCTGTGTGTCCCAGAGCGCCCCCTGTCTGTCCAGAGCGCCTCCTTTTGTCCCAGAGCGCCCTCTGTCTGTCCCAGAGCGCCCCCTGTCTGTCCCAGAGCGCCCCCTGTCTGTCCCAGAGCCCCCTGTCTGTCCTAGAGCTCCTCCTTCTGTCCTAGAGTGCCCCCTGTCTGTCCCAGAGCGCCTTCTGTCTGTCCCAGAGCGCCCCCTGTGTGTCCCAGAGCTCCCTGTGTGTCCCAGAGCGCCCCTGTGTGTCCCAGAGCGCCACCTGTCTGTCCCAGAGCAGCCCCTGACTGTCCCAGAGCCACCTGTCTGTCCCAGACCGCCCTGTCTGTCCCAGAGCTCCCCCTGTCTGTCCCAGAGCCTCCTGTCTGTCCCAGAGCGCCCCCTGTCTGTCCCAGAGCGCCCCCTGTCTGCAGAGCCTCCTTCTGTCCCGGAGCCTCCTTCTGTCCCAGAGCGCCCCCTTCTGTCCCAGAGCGCCCTGTCTGTCCCAGAGCCTCCTTCTGTCCCAGAGCATCTCCTTCTGTCCCAGAGCGCCCCCTGTCTGTCCCAGAGCGCCCCCTGTCTGTCCCAGAGCCCCTGTGTGTCCCAGAGCGCCCCTGTCTGTCCCAGAGCCCTGTCTGTCCCAGAGCACCCCTGTGTGTCCCAGAGCGCCCTGTCTGGCCCAGAGCGCCCCCTGTGTGTCCCAGAGCCCCCCCTGTCTGTCCCAGAGCCCCCTGTCTGTCCCAGAGCCCCCTGTCTGTCCCAGAGCGCCTCCTTCTGTCCCAGAGCGCCCCCTGTGTGTCCCAGAGCGCCCCCTGTCTGTCCAGAGCGCCCCCTGTCTGTCCAGAGCGCCCCTGTCTGTCCAGAGCGCCCCTGTCTGTCCCAGAGCGCCTGTCTGTCCCAGAGCGCCTGTCTGTCCCAGAGCGCCCCTGTCTGTCCCAGAGCGCCCTGTCTGTCCCAGAGCCCCTGTCTGTCCCAGAGCGCCCTGTCTGTCCCAGAGCGCCTGTCTGTCCCAGAGCGACCCCCGTCTGTCCCAGAGCGCCCCCTGTCTGTCCCAGAGCGCCCTGTCTGTCCCAGAGCGCCTCCTTCTGTCCCAGAGCCCCCCCTGTGTGTCCCAGAGCGCCCTTCTGTCCCGAGCGCCCTGTCTGTCCCAGAGCCTCCTGTCTGTCCCAGAGCGCCCCCTGTCTGTCCCAGAGCGCCTGTATGTCCCAGAGCGCCTCCTTCTGTCCCAGAGCGCCCTGTATGTCCCAGAGCGCCCCTGTCTGTCCCAGAGCGCCTGTATGTCCCAGAGCCTCCTTCTGTCCCAGAGCGCCTCCTTCTGTCCCAGAGCGCCTGTATGTCCCAGAGCGCCCTGTCTGTCCCAGGAGCCCCCTGTCTGTCCCAGAGCGCCTCCTTCTGTCCCAGAGCGCCCCCTGTATGTCCCGGAGCGCCCCCTGACTGTCCCAGAGCGCCCCCTGTGTTACCCAGAGCGCCCCCTGTGTGTCCCAGAGCGCCCCTGTCTGTCCCAGAGCGCCCCCCTGTCTGCAGAGCCTCCTTCTGTCCCGGAGCCTCCTTCTGTCCAAGAGCGCCCCCTTCTGTCCCAGAGCGCCCCCTGTCTGTCCCAGAGCACCCCCTGTCTGTCCCAGAGCGCCCCCTGTGTGTCCCAGAGCCCCCCCTGTGTGTCCCAGAGCGCCCCCTGTCTGTCCAGAGCGCCTCCTTTTGTCCCAGAGCGCCCTCTGTCTGTCCCAGAGCGCCCCCTGTCTGTCCCAGAGCGCCCCCTGTCTGTCCCAGAGCCCCCTGTCTGTCCTAGAGCTCCTCCTTCTGTCCTAGAGTGCCCCCTGTCTGTCCCAGAGCGCCCCCTGTCTGTCCCAGAGCGCCTTCTGTCTGTCCCAGAGCGCCCCCAGTGTGTCCCAGAGCGCCCTGTCTGTCCCAGAGCGCTTCTGTCTGTCCCAGAGCGCCCCTGTGTGTCCCAGAGCGCCCTGTGTGTCCCAGAGCACCCCTGTGTGTCCCAGAGCCCTGTCTGTCCCAGAGCACCCCCTGTGTGTCCCAGCGCCTCCTGTCTGTCCCAGAGCGCCCCCTGTCTGTCCCAGAGCGCCCCCTGTCTGTCCCAGAGCCTCCTGTCTGTCCCAGAGCGCCCCCTGTCTGTCCCAGAGCGCCCCCTGTCTGCAGAGCCTCCTTCTGTCCCGGAGCCTCCTTCTGTCCCAGAGCATCTCCTTCTGTCCCAGAGCGCCCCCTGTGTGTCCCAGAGCGCCCCCTGTCTGTCCCAGAGCGCCCCCTGTCTGTCCCAGAGCGCCCCCTGTGTGTCCCAGAGCGCCCCCTGTCTGTCCCAGAGCGCCCCCTGTCTGTCCCAGAGCGCCCCCTGTCTGTCCCAGAGCGCCTCCTTCTGTCCCAGAGCGCCCCCTGTGTGTCCCAGAGCGCCCCCTGTCTGTCCAGAGCGCCCCCTGTCTGTCCCAGAGCGCCCCCTGTCTGTCCCAGATCGCCCCCTGTCTTTCCCAGCGGGCCCCCTGTCTGTCCCAGAGCGCCCCCTGTCTGTCCCAGAGCCCCTGTCTGTCCCAGAGCGCCCCCTGTCTGTCCCAGAGCGCCCCCTGTCTGTCCCAGAGCGCCCCCTTCTGTCCCAGAGCGCCCCCTGTCTGTCCCAGAGCGCCCCCTGTCTGTCCCAGAGCGCCCCCTGTCTGTCCCAGAGCGCCCCCTGTCTGTCCCAGAGCGCCTCCTTCTGTCCCAGAGAACCACATGAATCCTACTCCCATCAGGCGGACAGTTCATCTGGTGTAGTGAGAGTTCAAACAAAAAAATGTGCAAAAACAAGGCAAAGTGCAAATGTTTAAAGCTGCACACAGTAACTTTTATGGCGGAGTCGAGTCTGAAACCTGAAAACCTGAAAACCATGAAAATGTTATTGCTTTGCCCAGAACAGCAGTGCCCAAACATGGCCCTCCAGGGGGTCTGGTCCACGAAGGGTGCTAACATTTGTTTATGAGTATCTTTTTGATTTTTGAAATGTTGTGCTATAAAGACAAAAAGGTCTGCAGTTGCAAAAGACCAGATCAAGTTTATTCCCCTAAAACATGAATAAAAGACAATTTCATCATATTATCTTTGCAAATAAACATTAAATGCAACACAAAATTAGGCTTGGCCCTTGACACGCTGAAACGTACACATTTTGGCCCGCTGAGGAAAACAGTTTGGGTACCCCTGGCCTACAATGTTCCACAGTATGGCATTAGATGTATCGATCTCCATGGAGACAAGCAGGTCATACCATCAGGCATTAAAAACTCAACGTGACAAGAGTAACAACCATGTCCTTGAATCCTTTTTTTCCTTTTCTTTTCCAGATTGTCTTCCGTAAAATCCTCGACGTGAAGCGCGAGGAGGAGGAGATGCTGAAGAGGAAGAACGAGGCGCCGCTGAACCTGCCCCCGGACCACCCCGTGCGCCGCCTCTTCCAGCGCTTCCGGCAGCAGAGGGAGGCCCGTCTGGCCGCCGAGCGGGGAATCTCGGGCCAGCTCTGTGACATCGAGCGGGGCATCATCCACTGTGAGGCGCCGCGCCCCGAGATCCTGGCCTCCACCAGCCTCGTCACGGTGACCGAACACCCGGCCAAGCTCCCCGAGTCCGCGCCCGCCCCGTCCAACGCCCCGGCGGCCAGGAGCGTCGGCCGCGGCGTCTGCAAGTCCGTCGAGCCCCCGAAGGCCAAGGGATGGGGCCGGTTCAGGGAGTCGGTGGTGAAGGCGGAGTCGTGGAGCAGCGTGTCCAAAGCCGAGTCCATGGAGACGCTGCCGGACCGGACCAAATCCCAGGACGAGGTCTCGCTGAAGAAGACGGACTCGTGCGACAGCGGCATCACCAAAAGCGACCTGCGCCTGGACAAGGTCTGCGAGCCCCGGACGCCGCAGGAGCGCAGCCCGGCCGCGGCGGAGGAGAAGAAGGGCCTGGGCGGCGGCGCGTCGGAGCAGCAGCTGGTCCACGCCGCCTTCACGGAGCTCAAGCAGGAGATACGGGAGGACATTCAGGCGCTGGAGCGACGCATGGGGGCGCTGGAGAGCCAGCTGGGAGAGATGCTGCGTCTGCTCAAGTCCAGGAAGTCGTCCGGGTCGTTCTTCGAGATCTCGCGGCCGCCTTCTCCAGATTCGGACAGTTTCACTTAGATGTTGTCGGTTGTTGACGTGAAGGTAGGAATGAAGAGGATCTCGCAGCTTTATGCTCTGAAAAAGTCATCGAATTTGTGATTTTTGCACTTCTGACACTCGGCCAAATCTTTCTGTGGTTTGAACTTCAGATATTTTGCACATTTTTTGTTTGTCCATCGAGTTTAAACTGTCGTAAAAACGGTTTATATTCCAGGAAGTCTTTTTTTGTTACGATCTTTTTGCACAGTCGTTGAACGTTCTTCCATTTTCACTGCACTACGTTTGTCTGTCGGACCACGAGCCATTCAAAAGGGGCTCGGCCAATCGGCTCGTCCGCTTCAATGTGACGCTGAATGAACTCGGGTGATCGGTCGGGACTGAAAACAGAAACCGTAACGGAAAATATTTAACTCCCTCCATCATCAAGTCAATAACGTGAAACTCATGAAATGTCTCGTCCTGGAGCTGCTTTATTCTAAAAAAAAAAAGTATTAATTACAAATAAATGCAACTATTATTTATGAACAATCAAACATGAACGTGGGGCTGTAAGTGATGACTTCTGCTACTTTTGGGTCCAATGGCGTTCAAGCCTTGTTCACTCCAAAGGCATTTTGATGATTCTAAGGGAAAAATAGTTTGCATTTTTCATATTATTAGCCTTTAAACGTGCTCTTGAGTGTCTTAAATTTGCCATCTCATGTTTTAAAACAAACAAAAAAAGTTTCTCATTCAGTGACAGGTTTTATCAGCCAGCAGTGATCGTGTTTAGAGGCAGAAATGCTCAGAACGAGTTTAGCCATGATTTAAGAAGAAGATTCACAGATAAATGACGTAGATGATCTGAAAATACTTCCCGGAAAGAAGGAGGATCACAGGAAGTGTGTTTGACACCCGGAGGGGGGAGGGTTTTCTAGTAAACATTCCTCAAAACAGCGTGAATGCAACTGAATGCTACTTCAGGCATGTTTTTGATGAAGAACATTGTTAGAACAGGATTAAAAGAGAGAAAAGGTCACTGTAGCAGAATGTGTGCCCTTTAAGCTGATTCTTTAAAACGCAAAACAAAAACATAACTTAAGGCTGATCTTCTAAAAAATAAGTTATCAAGTACTTTTCACATAATAATCAAACCAGTCAAACTTTCTGTGACGCATGTGAAACAAAGAAGCTCATCGGTCGTCCAACATTTAGCATAAAATCAAACTTCTCTCGCTTCGGATTAAAGGAGCTGTACCTGATTTTTACTTTTGTCAAACGTGAAGAACAGAACCGGCTCATGTTCCCGATTTTTTACTCGTAATAAAGTAGATCTAGCACCGATATAACGTACTCTGCATCTATTTATAGGACATTTTATTCTACGAGAAGCCGGAAACGCGCCGCTAGCATGCTAATGTTTGTTAGCTTTAGCTCAGAGACAGGTGAAACGTGCTTCTAAACTCACGGAAGGGAATATTTACGATGCTGGGACTGGATTAGGAAAGTGAACGACACATGTGGCTGATGGAAAGACTTCGACTAGTTCTGATTTTCACGTTTCAAAACAATAAAAATCAGGTACAGGGCCTTTAAAGTGCGTATGACAGGTTTTAAGGATTTTCTAATTTTGATTTTATTTGGTTTATTAATACATATTGTACATTAAAATTACTGTTTTACACCAGTCAAGCTGTAGTAGGTGGAGAAAAGTTGAAAAATCAGTTTGAAATTACAGGAAGTAGAAACCTGATGACATCACACTGTGAGACTCGTTCCATCAAAAGGTTTCGCATAATTTACCCAAAATAAACAACTTAAATTACCCTTAAAACATTAATTCAACAAAATAAAGGTGTTCACATATATTTTGATTTGTCGGACATAAAAAATCTGTGACATTAGCCGAGTTTTAGCCCAGTGTGCAGAGTCATTTCCTAGTGTGATGTCATCGTTTACAACCAGGAAGTGATATTACAAAACTAAAAAAACTGCTAAAAATGATAAAATGTATAATTATTTTTAGCAAAACTTTGAATATATTTAACTTACCTGTATTTTAGTGACAGGAGTAGTCCAACCTGTCATAGGCCCTTTAACAGAGCTCTTTGATTCTGCAGAAATCTCGTGATATTCCTTTCTTTTCTCCTCGGAAGCAGTCGTGCCTCTGGGAGATGAACACAGCGACCGACCGATACAGATCTGTGTAAAAATGCAGCGAGGTATTGTGGGTTTCCAGGCCTGTTTCTGCCGTTAGCGTTTATGGAACTCCGAACATTTGGACCCAAACAGCTGCGATGAGGTCACACTTAACACCCCTGAAGACAAAGGACAGAGGTAATAGACCCTTTAAATGTGACGTGTCTCAATTCCAGAACGGAGGCGACTGTAAATGTTTCAATCATTCTCCCACATTAGATCTAAATTGGTTTGTGTTGAATTTCCAGAGTAGAAAGGTCAGTTAGTTTGCTTTTCTGTAACAAATAATGGACAAAATACACTTTTCTCGCCTTAAAATTGTATTTTAGCTTCAAAAGAATCTAATTTATGGAACAGTATCTAATATATCTGTAGATAAAATGAAAAATGATCACAGGAAGTGTGTTTGACACCCGGAGGGGGGAGGATTTTCTAGTAAACATTCCTCAAAACAGTGTGAATGTAGCTGAATGCTACTTCAGGCGTTCTATTGATGAAGAACATTGTCAGAACAGGATTAAAAGAGAGAAAAGTCACTGTAGAAGAATGTGTGCCCTTTAAGCTGATTCTAATATAAAACGGCACAAAAAAAAAAAAAACATAACTTAAAGCTGATCTTATCAAGAAAGGTCAGTTAGTTTGCTTTCCTGTAACAAATAATGGACAAAATACACTTTTCTAACCTTAAAATTGTATTTTAGCTTCAAAAGAATCTAATTTATGGAACAGTATCTAATATATCTCTGGATAAAATGAAAAGTGATTGTGGGCTCAACATTTCTGTGAGTATTTTTCCAGTAAAACCCATAAATCTGGATTGTTCTTCATCAAAAATGCAAAGAGTTGAACATAATGTAAAATACAATAATAAATGTGTTTAAAACAGACTCAAAACAACACAATTTAACTAAAAGTGACAATAAACATGTGTAAAAGTGACAAAATGTGAGTAAAAGCAACAAAAACGTGTCCAAAAGTGACAAAAAAGCAACACATTTGAATTTCCAGAGTAGAAAGGTCAGTTAGTTTGATTTTCTGTAACAAACCATGGACAAAATAGTGTTAAAGTTGTATTTTAGCTTCAACAGAATCTACTTTATGGAACAGTGTCTAATATATCTCTGGATAAAATGAAAAATGATTGTGGGCTCAACATTTCTGTGAGTATTTTTCCAGTAAAACCCATAAATCTGGATTGTTCCTTCATCAAAAATGCAAAGAGTTGATGCTAATTTCCTTAAACTTCATGTAAAATACAATAATAAATGTGTTTAAAGCTGCTCTGATGTCACTCACATGTGTCTGAGGCTTTGACTGACACTAAACCATCCACATTTGTCATATTTTGTGATATTCTGAGCTTAATCCCAGTTTCTCAGTGAAATCACATCATGTTGCACTTCACTTTTTCCTCCGTTCTGAGTTTAGAATGTCCACAAACTTTTAAAGGGCCTATTGTATGATTTAAAACATGATACAGTCGAGTGACTCCAGGTTTAAAGAGCAGAACGAGCCACACGTCGTTCACAATTATCTCTTTACTTTTGATTTGATGAATTGATTGGAGCAATAAATCGAGGACCCACTGCACAGCCCGATCACCTGCTCCGATCCTTCTGAATAATCGTACGAGTTCTCTTCGTGTTTTGGTCTTCCAGAGGAAACGTCGGGGCCCTACGTTCAAACGGACACTTGGATTCTAAAAGTCTTCCGAGAAACTGAAGCAAAAGTCTTCCACGAATCAGATGGAGGTTGTGGGCTGGACTCCTGATCCTCTCGTGTAAAAGTCGGAATGTCCCGTACGTGAATGTGAAACTGAACCATTTCTCGCCATCTCTCGAACGTTTCTGATCCGCTCTGCTTCTCCAGCCTTAACAGAACTTTGTGTCGGGAAAAACGGCGGACCTTCTTGGCGTCCGTTCGCTCGGCGGACAAACGACTCGACCGCTCGGACTTTTGAAGGACATTTCGCGCTGCGTTTGCTTCGAAAAGATCACAAAAACGTCCTCTGTTTCATCGAACGGGAAAGAGAACGGACACATTTGGCAATAATTGTGGGAGGTTTCGTTATCGTCTTGAAGCATAACTCCATCACTTTCCTCAGCGCAGCGACCCATACTGTCCACTTTACTCCTTTGATTTGCTTTTGTGTTGGTTTTGCGTTCATGGCACTCGGCTAGTGCTCCGTAGCAAAGTCTCAAAGGTGGTCGTCTGGATAAGGTTTTTGAAATCGAGGTGTTTTTAGACGGTCTGAGACTTTAAAGCCGCCGTAACCTGGTGCAGTGTTTCCCAACTAGCGGTACGGGGACCCCAAGGGGTACGCGAGCAATTACCAGGAGGCACTTAGAACGGTTTCAGGTTTTTAAAGGTCCCATATCCTGCAAAATGGACTTTTCAGAGGTGTTAACCTTCCTCCAGGGCTCTCTGGGCCTCGTATGTTGTGCCCAAAGTGGTTTTTTGATTGATTCCCTCATGTTTTCACTAGAGAACTGTCTTTTCCGCCCCCCTCGGCTGAGCAGCAGACGGGGGCTCCTCACTAAGATGACGCGGTGTTTAAGCCACGCCTCCAGGAAGAATAAAAACAGCTAATGCTAATGCTACACAGTAATTACACGATGGATACGACAGATAGAAGAGTTAGCTTGTTATTTACCAAACGGCACGTCCGTGGTTGAGGCCCTGGAGCACGTCAAACTCCAGGTCAGATCCAGGACGTAGGACTCAGCACGACGCACCGTCAGGACCAGAAAAGGTTTATTCAGTGTTTGTGTATCGCTGTTTACCGGAGCACACGGCACATGCACCATCTCCACTCTAGGCTTCGTCACGGGTTGGGCGGGGGAGGCGCGGGGGTTGGGCGGGGGAGACAGCCTGCTCTCTGTTCGGGGTCAGATCTCAGAGTGAGCCGTTTGCTTTTGCAGGAGGGGGGCCAGTCCAAGAAATGGGTGTTTTTTGTAAACTGTTATGTTATGGATATTACACAACGAGAAAATGTATCAACAAAGCCCTTAGAACAGACTGTGTGAAGGGAAAAGAGCAGAATATGGGACCTTTAAAGAAGATGAAACGTACTTTTATCTGAATTTAAAAGTGTTATAGTCATAACTTTAGCATCTTTTGTAGCATCTTGAACCATAAATATAATTAAAACTAAAATGTAATCGTAATAATTGACAATATGCGGCGACTAAACCCATTTATTTGCCTGAAACTCAAGTGAAAGCGTACTCAAGGGGGCGCTCCAGGGGGAACCGCTGACGTAGTGTGTTCAGTTTATGGTAAACGGCTGCACTGAGCGTTACAAAGTGAGACTGAAACACGGTGCAGAACAGAAGGCACTGGCGTCAGGGTCCAGAGACTTTCCGGTTCATTCACCGATGGGAGACGACCAGAGCGCGATAAGGGAAGGGTCCGCCGCGAAAAACAGCCAGAGCAGCTTCAGACCGCAGCCCTCAGATTGAAAATGACGTCCGGCAGTCGAAACGTTTCATTTCAAAAACTCTGTCCAGATGAACGCGATTGAAAGTTCGACCACCGCTCTGTCGGGCCAAGTCACAGGTCGGGTCTGTGGAGAGGAGACGCCGTTCACGGAAAGAACACGCCGCAAAAAGGACTCTCTGGACGAGTTAAAGTGTCTTGATTTCAGGATATTAATCTGAATTTCAGACGTTTGGACTCGTTAAGAATCTCGTTAAGATTTATTTGATGGAACTAGATTATTTTATTAACTTGTTTTAACACATTATTTCTTACTTCAAGCCAAATTATCTGTCAGTGGGTTAAGATCATTTTACTGACCCGACTGACATATGTGTTCTCTTATTTCAAGGTGAGACACTGCAGGTGAACAGGAAAAAAACATCTTAAATTTAAAGATATTAATGTTAAACTTCTGCTGTAGTTTATTCACATAAATGTAAGAAAAACATGCATTACAAGTTTTTCATCGTGTCATAAGACATTTTATGTAAAAATGCCCAAAAACCCACATATTTGTGACATTTAAATCTGAAAAATGGACAGAACCAGGTTTAAATTTCTTGGTACATTTTGTAACATATTAGTTATAAAAATATACAGAGGGGATTTGGATTTATTATTTAGTTTTTAACTAAACTAGATTGGACCCGTTTTCCGCTCGGGTACGCTGGCTGCTTTCTCGTTTTGTCCAGTGCATGGATGGGGGGCGGGCGGACGCCAGTGTGGGCTTGGCCTCCTTAGCAGAGGTGTAAACAATTTTTTAAAATTGAAAAAATTGAAAAAATCACAAATAGGAAGAGAGCGGTGATGGTGATGAGGAAAGGACGCTGGTACAAACGGGTGAGAGAAGTCACGGAAGGAGGGTTTGGGGAAAGGAGCGAGAATGTGTGCCCTGTCTAGGCTACCCCACTTTGAGAGGTCACAGCCTTGGTATATGGATAGATCAGACTGAAAATTGTCCTAAAAATTCAAATTTGGCCTCATTGACTTGACTAAATGAGTTTCAGAATCCGATCTTAAATCCTTGTTTGGTCTAAATGTGTTGAGTCCAGATTGTACAGTTTGTGTGGATCTACTTTAGGCTGATCTTTATGTCTCGAGGGACAAAAATGCATTTGAAGAAAACAATGTCAGAGAAATCTATGGATGAAGTGGATTCAATGGAAGAATCAAACATCAGGAGCAGATTGGACACGTTTGTTGTTTCACATCAAAGTCCAGACGAGAGAGAAAAGTGAACAGAAAACTAAAAATTGAAAAAAAAGTGTTTTGCCCGTACAGTCTGGCTTTAAGATTATTGCAATTCAATCTCATCGAGTCAAAACTTCTCAAATCCAGATAAAAAATGATAAATTCAAGCCATTTTAAGCTTGGATACATTTACATTTTAGATAATTTGGATTGAAGTAAGAAATAATGCACTGAAACAAGTCACAAACGCTTTGAAACAACTGAAATAATCTTTCAAATCCATCAAATAAATCGTCTCCACTGAACTTAACGAGTCGAAACGTCTGAATCCAGATCGAAATCCTGAAACCAAGACATTTTAACTCATCGAGAGCAGGGGTCTCCAACCTGTAGCTCAGGAGCTCCTGGTAGCTCTCCATCCCTTTTCAAGTAGCTCGCCAAAGGATTTATGAACTATATATTTCACAATAATTACACAATAATTCCAATTTGATTACGCACATATTGCTATTGTAAAGGTAGGGTCTTTTGTCATGTGGGCTGTTACTCTCCTCAAACTGCTCCTCACTGACCTGACCTGTTTGAGTTTTTCTATGATTCCTGTAACAGTTCAAAATGAAGTGGCATTGATTGTTATTTTACACAGACGCCTACATTTGTGCACTTGTGTATTTGTGTGTAGGCCTGTCCCCCATGAGGAGAGCCGTCACTGTTATATTGACTCAGTTTCTTGCGAACGCTAAAAGCCCTCTACCATTTTTGTTTGTGAAAGTAGCTCTCTGGGGGAAAAAGGTTGGAGATCCCTGATCTAGAGAGTCACTTTTGCAGCGCGCACGATTTTCAAGCCTTTCTGTGCGTGAAAAACCGCTCTGTGTGAGTTATTATGACACAGACGTTAATGCCACACTGTGAAACCTTCAGGGCAAAGCGTGAACGACGGCAGAATCTGCAGCTGGTTTGGAAAAGTGACCGAGTGGTGCTTTAAAGACACTGAACACTGTGACTGTCGCTCTGTGTTTGACATATGCAACTGTGTGTGGACCAGAACCCAGAACCAGGACCGGAACCTGGGCCCGAGTGAGTCCAGAACCAGGGCCCGAGTGAGTCCAGAGCCAGGGCCCCAGTGAGTCCAGAACCAGGGCCCAGAGCCAGGGCCCAAGTGAGTCCAGAACCAGAACCAGGGCCCCAGTGAGTTCAGAACCAGAACCAGGGCCCGAGTGAGTCCAGAACCAGGGCCCGGAGCCAGAACCAGGGCCCGAGTGAGTCCAGAACCAGGGCCCGGAGCCAGAACCAGGGCCCGAGTGAGTCTAGAACCAGGGCCCGAATGAGTCCAAAACCAGGGCCCGGAGCCAGAACCAGGGCCCGAGTGA
>CM033622.1:2749706-2810044 GCA_019453435.1 Rhinogobius similis
TCTCTCTCTCCTTTCTCTTGTTCCCCTCTCTCCCTCTCTCTCTCCCCTCCACCTCCTTTCTCCCCCTCTCTCTCTTTCCCTCCTCTTTCTCTCTCTCTCTCTGTCCTTACTCTCTCTCTCTCTCCTTTCTCTTGTTCCCCCCTCCCCCTCTCTCTCCCCTTCTCTCCCTCCTCTTTTTCTCTCTCTCTCTCCCTCTTGCTCTTTCCCTCCTCTCTCTCTCTCCCTTCTCTTTCTCTCTCTCCCTCCTCTCTCTCCTTTCTCTTGTTCCCCCCTCTTTCTCCCCTTCTCTCTCTCCCCTTCTCTCTCTCTCTCCCTCCCCTCTCTCTCTCTTTCCTTTCCCTCCTCTCTCTCCTCTTCTCTTCCTCTCTCTTTCTCTCTCTCTCTTTCCTTTCCCCCCTCTCCCCCTCCTCTCTCTCTCCCTCCTCTTTCTCTCTCTCCCTCTTGCTCTTTCTCTCCCCCTCTCTCCCTCCTCTTCTCTCTCTCCCTCCTCTTTCTCTCTCTCTCCCCCTCTCTCTCCCTCCTCTTTTTCTCTCTCTCTCTCCCTCCCCCCTCTCTCTCTCTCCCCTTCCCCTCTCTCTCTCACCCACTCTCTCTCCTCTCTCTCTCCCTCCTCTTTCTCTCTCTCCTTTCTCTTGTTCCCCTCTCTCCCTCTCTCTCTCCCCCCTCTCCTCTCTCTCTCTCTCTCCTCTCCTCTCTCTCTCTCTCTCTCTCCTCTCTCTCTCTCTCTCTCTCTCTCTCTCTACTCCTCTCTCTCTCTCTCTCTCTCTCTCTCTCTCTCTCCCTCTCTCTCTCTCTCTCTCTCTCCCCTCTCTCTCTCCCTCTCTCTCTCCCTCTCTCTCTCTCTCTCTCTCTCTCCCTCTTGCTCTTTCCCTCCTCTCTCTCTCTCCCTTCTCTTTCTCTCTCTCCCTCCTCTCTCTCCTTTCTCTTGTCCCCCCCTCTTTCTCCCCTTGTCTCTCTCCCCTCTCCCTCCCCTCTCTCTCTCTTTCCTTTCCCTCCTCTCTCTCCCCTTCTCTCCCTCCTCTTTCTCTCTCTCCCTCCTCTCTCTCTCCTCTCCCTCCTCTCTCTCTCTCCCCTCCTCTCTCCCTCTCTCTCTCTCCTCTCTCCCCCCTCCTCTCTCCCTCTCTCCCTCTCTCTCCTCTCTCTCTTCTCCCTCCTCTCTCTCCCCTTCTCTCCCTCCTCTTTCTCTCTCTCCCTCCTCTCTCTCTCCCTCTCTCTTCTCTCTCTCTCTCTCTCTCTCCCCCCTCTCTCCCTCTCTCCCTCTCTCCTCTCTCTCTCCTCTCTCTCCTCTCTCCCTCTCCCTCTCTCTCCCCTCTCTCTCTCCTCTCTCTCCCCCCTCCTCTCTCTCCCCTCTCTCTCCCCTCTCTCTCTCTCTTCTCCCTCCTCTCTCTCCCCTTCTCTCCCTCCTCTTTTTTTCTCTCTCTCTCTCTCCCTCTTGCTCTTTCCCTCCTCTCTCTCGCTCCCTTCTCTTTCTCTCTCTCCCTCCTCTCTCTCCTTTATCTTGTTACCCCCTCTTTCTCCCCTTCTCTCTCTCCCTCTCTCCCCCTCCCCTCTCTCTCTTTCCTTTCCCCCCTCTCTCTCTCCTCTCTCTCTCCCTCTCTCTCCCTCCTCTCTCTCTCTCTTTCCCTCTCTCTCTCTCTCTCTATCTCTCTTTCCTTCCCCCTCTCTCTCTCTCTCTCTCTCCCCTCTCCCTCCTCTCTCCTCTCTCTCTCCTCCTCTCTCTCTCTCTCTCTCTCTCTCTCTCTCTCTCCCTCTCTCTCTCCTCTCCCACCCCCCCCCCCGTCCCGGGCCCCCGGTGCTGCAGAGGGGCCTGTTGTTCCTGGGTTGAACTTTCTGGTGTGTGGTTCATATGTGAGTGTCGGGAGCGCTGGGGGCAGAACTAACAAATGTGCGGGGTCAATTGGTAAGAACACTCCTCGTCTCCCTCCGCCGCTCTCTTCTCTTCTCTTTTTTTCTCTTTTTTTCTTTTCTCTTTCTTCTTCTTCAGACGTGACTTTTCTCTCGTCGCAGATTTGTGGATTTTCCTTCCGGACTCTGGATTTGTCGCTGTGTTTTTATTTACCTTTAAACACGATTGACACTTTTAGCGTTTCATCCTGAACGCGCCCAGGACTCTTTATTTCGTACATTTTAACTCTAAACCTAATAATATTTGTATTTTGGATTATTACACACATTTGTTTTTAGTTTGAGTGTTTTTTGTGTCACTCTTTACTTTATGTCACTTAAACTTAAGTCGTTGAGAATTTCGTTTTTGCAGTTCGTTGGCGTTTTTATTATTTTACTTTTGGAACAAACACAATTATAATGTTTTCAAAATTGAGAAAATACAAATTTAAATCCTTCAGCGTCGCATAAATTCAAAACGCTGTTGAATTATTTCTCTTTCAATGGACAAAGTTGAACTGGTTTATGTCTTTAATTTTTTTTTATTGGACACATTTTCGTCTTTTTTCTCTTCGTTTAACGTTTTAAAAAATTTGTTGTTGAAATGTTTTCTTTTTTTTCTCTTTCACACCAAAACCTTTTTATCGCTGAATATTTGAAGGACACGATCATTTGTTCTGAGTTTTTGTTTGTTTGTGGTTTCTTTTCACTGTAATACCACGAGTGTCCACACGAGGCGGTGACCCCACAGCGCCCCCTGATGGAGCACAACTGAAGCTGCTCGTGACGTTTTTACACCATTTGACGCTTTAATTTCTCTTCAGCTGTTTGTTCAATCCTGGCTCCACAACTGAAACGCACTTTTTATTTGAATTTATCAAAACAATCACATTATTACAACATTCTGTGACTTTTTTATTGTTTTTTTGTGTGTGTTTTTATTATTTTTAAATCTAAGATGAGCTCGTGAGTCTAAATTAAACCCAATATGAAAAAAAAATTGACAATGCGGAACATAAAACAAAAATATAACTGTAATTATTGATTTGCGGCGGCGTTTTAATGTTTTGGATTAATATCGTCACAAAAATAACATTTCAGTCTCGTTTACGTTGATAAAGAAATGACTCCATAATCACAACCAATTTTAAAACTACATTGTGAATTTAAAAAACTGCTTTTATGACGGTAATTTTTTTTTTTCATTTTAAAAAATCTATATAAACTGAAAACACGTCGCAGAGAGTGAGTTACTACAACGGCACAGACTCTTCAACGTAAAAGTTCCATTTAATCCAAAGTTTGTCATATTTGTAGAATAAAAAGTCATTTTTTTCCTCGTGATCTGACTCTCGCTCAGAAATAGATTAAGATTATTTTAAAACATTCAAAAAATATACAAGAACGGTCCAATTTTGTCTCGTTTATGTGATTATTTTCTGTATTGGTACTAGGGTTTGTAATTTTTTTCTCAATTTTTGGATATTATTCTTCACTGACGCTGTGCCTTTAAACTCCTTGAATTTTTCTTTTTTTTAAATTAATGGACATTTTACTTGCGGAGCCAGCGTTGTCCTCTTAGGTGAAGCTTTATTATGTTTTTAGTTTAACCAATAAAGGTGCCGTTGGGGAGGCTAGGCTAACGGTGGCTAACGGTGGCTAACGGTGGCTAACGGCGGCTAACGGCGGCTAACGGCGCTGTTTGCTTTGTGTGTGCTGGAGCGTGGGGCTGTTGTTCTGCTCTGGACAAAGCTCTGGCCTCTGTGGGACACTAGATCCATCTGTCCAGCACAGCACCGACGCTTCTGGAGCTTTCTCCCCCTCTCTCACCCCAGCCTCCCCCTCTGCCTCCTCCACCCTCCATTTTAACAAGACTTTAAGGCGAGACGCGACAGGTTTAGTTAAATTTTTTTGTTTTTCGGTCACTTTTCTCTCTCATTTGGACTTTCACCTGAAACAACAAACGTGTCCAATCTGCTCCTGATGTTTGATTCTTCCATTGAATCCACTTCAGCCATAGATTTCAAACTGTACAATCTGGACTCAACACATTTAGACCAAACAAGGATTTAAGATCAGATTCTGAAACTCATTTATTCAAGTTTGAAGTAAAAAAAATGAGGCCAAATTTGAATTTTTTTTGACAATTTTCAGTCCAGTCTAGTTTACTTAAAAACTAAATAATAAATCCAAATCTCCTCTGTACATTTTTATAACTAATATGTTACAAAATGAACCAAGAAATTTTAAACCTGGTTCTGTCCATTTTTCAGATTTAAAGTGCCTATGACAGGATTTCATGATTTTCTAATTTTGACTTTATTCAGTGTATTATTATCTGTTGTAAATACAAATTATAGTTTTACACCGATCAGGTCGCTATTTGTGGAGAAAAGTTGAAAAATCTGTTCAAAATTACAGGAAGTAAACAAACTGATGACATCACGCTGGGGAGACAAAGGATTTGCAAAATTTACACAAAATAAATGACTTTTTTTGAACCTTTATACGTGAATTCAACTAAATAAAGGTGTTAACATGTATTTTATTTGTAAAATAAACAAATCTGTGACGTCTGAGGAGGTTTGGCCCACTGTACAGTGTGGTTGCTATGGTAATTTCCTAGTGTGATGTCATCATTTACAACCAGGAAGTAAAACAAAAACCTAAAAAATTGCTAAACCGCAATGAAATTTGTAAAGTTTTTAACACAATTTGAAACATATTTATCTTAACTGCCTTTTGTCAAATGAGCAGTCCAACCTGTCATAGGCCCTTTAAACCTGTCATAGGCCCTTTAAACCTGTCATAGGCCCTTTAAAGTCTCTCTGACAGTTTAAACACACATTCGACTAAAATGTAGTGAAGATGATTCTATTTAAGATTTGACTAAACATTTTGCCCGTTTGTCCCCAGTTTGACAGTTTTCATAACTTTTATAATTTAGAGGTGATTCCACAACCGTTACCATAGCAACCATTTTGAAAACAAGGGCCAAAACCCACATAAATTACACAATAGTTATGATTTGACAAATAATAATATCTGATAACACTTTATTTTGTTGAATGGCGGTTCAAACTGTCAGAATAATGTGTCCGTCGAGCGTTAACCGTCCGTTTATTTTCAACGGTGCGTCGCTTTTTGATGACATCACAGGGGGATTCCATTTCAGAACTCAGCACCACTTCCTGTCATTTTAAAACTTCAAAAACGTAAAACTATAATAAATATTTTCCACAAGCGCCTCCCACCAAACTAAGTCATAATTTGAATACGACGAGAACCTGAAATATAGACTTTAAATGTCCCAAATATGTGTATTTTTGGACGTTTTTACTCATGAAATTGATTATTTTTTTTAACATGAAAACATGACATGATGAAAAACTTGTAATATATTTTTCTTACATTTATGTGAGTAAACTACAGAGGAAGTTTACAATTTATATGTTTCAATTTAGAGGTTTTTTCCTGTTCACCTGCAGCGTCTCGACTTAATCACTTTTGGTTTTTGTCTTTTGAGCTTTTAGTTATGGTCAAGATTTAGACCAATAATTGTAGTTGTAGTTTTGGTCGATGAAAATATCTCTCAATCCATAATATTTTTGATAATCCAGATAATATATTTGATAAATTGTCCGTCTTTGCTTCATGAAACTCGCTGCTCTTTGTTTCCTGTTTGTAGCTCTGAGCTTGAAAAGTGTCAAAGTGTCACTGTGATCGAGTTTCCACGCTTTATTTCATTTATTTATGTTTTGATTTTATTATTTGTCGTAAATATCAGCGCCGTCGGTTCCTGTCACGTGACCTGTGCCGCCGGCGGCCATCTTGGCTCCTGTCGCTAACGTAAACAAGTGTAAACGCTAAAGAAAATCTCGCTCTCAAATAGATCAAGATTATTTTAAAACATTCAAAAAATATACAAGAAAGCTCCAACTGTGTCTCGTTTATGTGATTATTTTCTGTATTGGTACTAGCGTTTGTGATTTTTTTCTCAATTTCTTGGATATTATTATTCACTGACGCTGTGCCTTTAAACTCCTTGAATTTTTTTTTTTAATTAATGGATATTTTACTTCCGGAGCCAGCGTTGTCCTCCTGAGTGAAGCTTTATTATGTTTTTAGTTTAAGCAATAAAGGTGCCGTTGGGGAGGCTAGGCTAACGGTGGCTAACGGTGGCTAACGGCCGTTAATGGTGGCTAACGGCAAACCTGAAATATAGACTTTAAATGTCCCAAATATGTGTATTTTTGGACGTTTTTACACATTAAATTGATTTTTTTTAACATGAAAACATGACATGATGATAAACTTGTACAATATTTGTTCTTACATTTATGTGAGTAAACTACAGAGGAAGAAAATCCAGTCCAGATCTTCACCGTCGGCTGTGGTTCTGACAATTACACAACAACAAATAATGACATCGAACAAAAGAACAAGTGCATTTTAAAACGTAAATGTTAAAAGGCAAAAACCAACACATTTCTAACGACTTATCTTGATGCGAACGCGTGTCATTTATCAAAACTGCGGCCGGTCGGAGACATATTGTTTCTACGGGAAGCGATGAGTGTTTTCTTTTTGTACTTTGCCTTTTTATAAACGCAAAAATGGGTCACAAATGTTGTCTGAAAAAAGTTGTTTTTCCCAAATAACGTCTCACAACCCAGCTCTGCTAAGGGTTAGAAGAGAAATAAAATAAATAAGAGCTGTCGGAGCAGATATCAGAGCTTTTAAACGGCTTTTCCACGGACTTTAACTGACAAAAACCTTCATCAAAGTCGGCACTAAAAGCTCAAAATCACACAAAAACATAATTAATATTTAGTGCAGCATTTTTACCGCACACAGGGAGCGTTTCGGACACGTGCAGCTCATGTTTCCGTAGTTGGACGACGACTTTGACCTGAAGCTAATCACCAATGCTAATCATTTATTAGCATTTTTTTGCATAACTCGCTGCAACAAAGACACATTTACTTTTTAAAATGCACTTGTTCTTTTGTTCGATGTCATTATTTGTTGTTGTATAATTGACAAAACCACAGCTGTCAGTGAAGATCAGACTGTTGTGATATTTGAGCCGTTTATGCAGATTTTCTTTAGCGTTTACACTTGTTTACATCAGCGACCAGAACCAAGATGGCCACCGGCGGCACAGGTCACGTGACAGGAACCGGTGCTTGAAATGTGACGGAAATATCTGTGCTTATTTTCAGTTACATTTTTGGTTTTTTACTTATTATGATCTACTTTTATTTACTTTTACGCAGCAAAAACATGACATTTACAGAAAAGAAGATTAAAAATTTTAGTCGACAAAGTTTACTCTGCTGTCTCTCTCTCTCTGTGCTTTTGTCGCTCTGTTGGTTGGACGGCTTTTTGTTACAGGTTGATGGTTCGATTTCCGTAGATTGCATTAAAGGCTGCCTGTCAGCGATTAAAATAATAATAAGACTATAATAATAATAATATAATGGCAGCTAATCGATTATAGAAACAGTCAGACAGAGCAGGAAACTCACAAAACATGGAAACTGTAAACATGGAGGACACAGTTCATGGAGAGACAGAACATGGAGAGAGTGTTTACTTCCCATTGAACTTTAAACGGAATATATTAAGCATTATTATCCTTTAAACAGGCTCTTGAGTATCGTAAGTTTGACGTCTCATGATTTTGGCAGAAATGTTCAGAACGAGTCTGTGATGATTTAAGGCGAGACTCTACAGGCAAAACTCTTTTTTTTTTTGTTCACTTTTCTCTGTCACATCTGGACTTTCATGTGAAACAACAATCCTGATGTTTGATTCTTCCATTGAATCCACTTCATCCATAGATTTCTCTGACATTGTTTTCTTCAAATGCATTTTTGTCCCTCGAGACATAAAGATCAGCCTAAAGTAGATCCACACAAACTGTACAATCTGGACTCAACACATTTAGACCAAACAAGGATTTAAGATCAGATTCTGAAACTCATTTATTGAAGATTTAATTAAAAAGTAGGCAAAATTTTAATTTTCAGGACAATTTTCAGTCCAATCTAGTTTACTTAAAAACTACATAAGATATTCAAAATCCCCTAATGTGTACAAAATTAGCCACAAAAATGAAACCTGGTTCTGTCCATTTTTCAGATTTAAATGTCCCAAATATGTGGATTTTTGGTTGTTTTTTTCACATAAAATGCCTTATTTCTACATGAAAACATGACATGATGAAAAATTTGTAATAGATTTCTTCTTATATTTATGTGAGTAAACTACAGGAGGAGATTAACATTGATATCTTTAAATGTAAGATGTTTTCACCTGTAGTGTCTCGCCTTAAAGACTTAAAACAGCAAAAGATTCTGTAATAATTGAGTCAAATATCGGAAAAACGTCACAGATCGAGGGAGTTCAGCAGGAAGTGTGTTTGACGGTCGAAGGGGGAGGATTCATTAAACTGTGAATGAAGCTAAAGGCAACTCCAGGTGTGTTTTTGATGACGGAACATTGTTAGAGCAAAGAGGGCTGAGACGAAAAAGTGGGTGATCTGTGAAGATGAGCGTTTGTGTCGAGGATCACGAACACAGTCAGTTTGAAAACAAGAGACACATTTTTGGTGTGGGAGTGATATACAGGCATCATTTGGAGGCTTTTTTGTTTTTCTGTCCCCAAAACATCAGAGCGCCCCCTGTGTGTCCCAGAGCCCCCCCTGTCTGTCCCAGAGCGCCCCCTGTGTGTCCCAGAGCGCCCCCTGTGTGTCCCAGAGCCCCCCCTGTCTGTCCCAGAGCGCCCCCTGTGTGTCCCAGAGCCCCCCCTGTCTGTCCCAGAGTGCCTCCTGTCTGTCCCAGAGCGCCTCCTTCTGTCCCAGAGCGCCTCCTTCTGTCCCAGAGTGCCTCCTGTCTGTCCCAGAGCGCCTCCTTCTGTCCCAGAGCGCCTCCTTCTGTCCCAGAGCGCCTCCTTCTGTCCCAGAGCGCCCCCGTCTGTCCCAGAGCGCCCCCTGTCTGTCCAGAGCGCCCCCTGTCTGTCCCAGAGCGCCCCCTGTCTGTCCCAGAGCGCCCCTGTGTGTCCCAGAGCCCCCTGTGTGTCCCAGAGCCCCCCTGTGTGTCCCAGAGCACCCCTGTCTGTCCCAGAGCGCCCCTGTGTGTCCCAGAGCGCCCCCTGTGTGTCCCAGAGCGCCCCAGTCCTGTCCCACTGCCTCCTTCTGTCCCAGAGCCCCCTGTCTGTCCCAGAGCGCCCCTGTGTCTGTCCCAGAGCGCCCCTTCTGTCCCAGAGCGCCTGTGTGTCCCAGAGCCCCCTGTCTGTCCCAGAGCGCCTCCTGTCTGTCCCAGAGCGCCTCCTGTCTGTCCCAGAGCCTCCTGTCTGTCCCAGAGCGCCCCCTGTCTGTCCCAGAGCGCCCCCTTCTGTCCCAGAGCGCCCCCTGTGTGTCCCAGAGCGCCCCCTGTGTGTCCCAGAGCGCCCCCTGTGTGTCCCAGAGACCTCTGTGTGTCCCAGAGCCCCTTCTGTCCCAGAGCGCCCCTGTGTGTCCCAGAGCGCCCCCTGTCTGTCCCAGAGCGCCTCCTTCTGTCCCAGAGCCCCTGTGTGTCCCAGAGCGCCCTGTGTGTCCCAGAGCGCCCCTGTGTGTCCCAGAGCCCCCCCTGTCTGTCCCAGAGCGCCTCCTGTCTGTCCCAGAGCGCCTCCTTCTGTCCCAGAGCGCCCCCTTCTGTCCCAGAGCGCCCCCTGTCTGTCCAGAGCGCCCCCTGTCAGCCCCAAAGCGCCCCCAGTCTGTCCCAGAGCGCCCTTCTGTCCCAGAGCTCCCTGTGTGTCCCAGAGCGCCCCTGTGTGTCCCAGAGCGCCCCTGTCTGTCCCAGAGCCCCTTCTGTCCCAGAGCTCCTGTCTGTCCCAGAGCGCCCCTGTCTGCCCCAGAGCGCCCCTGTCTGTCCCAGAGCGCCTTCTGTCCCAGAGCCCTGTCTGTCCCAGAGCGCCCCTGTGTGTCCCAGAGCCCCTGTGTGTCCCAGAGCGCCACCTGTGTGTCCCAGAGCCTCCTGTCTGTCCCAGAGCGCCTCCTGTCTGTCCCAGAGCGCCCCCTGTCTGTCCCAGAGCGCCCCCTGTCTGTCCCAGAGCGCCCCCTGTGTGTCCCAGAGCGCCTCCTTCTGTCCCAGAGCGCCTCCTTCTGTCCCAGAGCGCCCCCTGTCTGTCCCAGAGCGCCCCCTTCTGTCCCAGAGCGCCCCCTGTGTGTCCCAGAGCGCCCCCTGTCTGTCCCAGAGGGCCCCCTGTCTGTCCCAGAGCGCCCCCTGTCCCTGACCCTCCTCCTCTCAAGGAAAAACTACAAAAACCTGGAGGAGAACCACATGAAGGAGAGATCCTCCTCCCACGGACGGACAGGACCATCAGGAGTAAGGAAGGTGGATCATCTAGTGTAGAGAGAGTTCCTCCAGGCATATGAGGAACAGTTCATCTAGTGTAGAGAGAGTTCTTCCTGAAGATGAGGAACAGTTCATCTAGTGTAGAGAGAGTTCCTCCAGGCAGACGAGGAACAGTTCATCTAGTGTAGAGGGAGTTCCTCCAGGCAGACGAGGAACAGTTCATCTAGTGTAGAGGGAGTTCCTCCAGGCAGACGAGGAACAGTTCATCTAGTGTAGAGAGAGTTCCTCCAGGCAGAACAGTTCATCTAGTGTAGAGAGAGTTCCTCCAGGCAGACAAGGAACATTTCATTTAGTGAGAGCGAGTAACTCCAGGCAGATGAGGAACAGTTCATCTAGTGTAGAGAGAGTTCCTCCAGGCAGATGAGCAACAGTTCATCTAGTGTAGAGAGAGTTCCTCCAGGCAGATGAGGGACAGTTCATCTAGTGTAGAGAGAGTTCCTCAAGGCACATGAGGAACAGTTCATCTAGTGTAGAGAGAGTTCCTCCAGGCAGACGAGGAACAGTTCATCTAGTGTAGAGAGAGTTCCTCCAGGCAGAACAGTTCATCTAGTGTAGAGAGAGTTCCTCCAGGCAGACAAGGAACATTTCATTTAGTGAGAGCGAGTAACTCCAGGCAGATGAGGAACAGTTCATCTAGTGTAGAGAGAGTTCCTCCAGGCAGATGAGCAACAGTTCATCTAGTGTAGAGAGAGTTCCTCCAGGCAGATGAGGAACTGTTCATCTAGTGTAGAGAGAGTTCCTCAAGGCAGATGAGGAACAGTTCATCTAGTGTAGAGAGAGTTCCTCCAGGCAGACGAGGAACAGTTCATCTAGTGTAGAGAGAGTTCCTCCAGGCAGAACAGTTCATCTAGTGTAGAGAGAGTTCCTCCAGGCAGACAAGGAACATTTCATTTAGTGAGAGCGAGTAACTCCAGGCAGATGAGCAACAGTTCATCTAGTGTAGAGAGAGTTCCTCCAGGCAGATGAGGAACTGTTCATCTAGTGTAGAGAGAGTTCCTCAAGGCAGATGAGGAACAGTTCATCTAGTGTAGAGAGAGTTCCTCAAGGCAGATGAGGAACAGTTCATCTAGTGTAAAGAGAGTTCTTCCTGACAGATGAGGAACAGTTCATCTAGTGTAGAGAGAGTTCCTCCAGGCAAATGAGGAACAGTTCATCCGGGTCTACAGGTCTGGGTCGCAGGACGGGGGAGTCAGAGACCGAAAAAAAACATGTGAACAGCAACGACCAGCCGAATGAATGAATACTAATAACGATAGTCTTTGATCTTTAACGATAAAACGTCTCTGATCTTTGGAGCGGTGGGCGGCTGGCGGCCCGTTCGCTAGTCTCGCCGTCTCGCCGTGTCTCACCGAGCCGCTGCTGTTGTTCCCGCAGGTTTCCCAAGGGGACGCTGTTGAGAAGCTGGCTCACCAAGTCGCGTCCCCGCCTGCTGCTGCTGATCGCCGGACTGAAGCGGCCCCAGGTCACCCTCATGCGCCGCAAAAGGATGAAGCGCACCAAAGTAGCCAAGGCCACGTAAGCACCGGTAAATAAGACTTAACCAAACCAGGGCCGTAGATAAGACTTAAAGGGCCCGTGACAGGTCGGGCTACTCGTTTAACCAAAATGTAGTTCAGATAAACATATTTCAAAATTAGCTAAAATTCTTTACAAATTTTATACCAGTTTCGCAATTTTCAGCTTTTTAATTTTACTTCCTGGTTGTAAATGATGACATCACACTAGGAAATTACCATAGCAACAACACTGTACCAAAACTCATCTAATGTCAACTTTTTTTTTTAATTTGACATTTGATTTGATTTATTTTGTTGAATCAATGGTTAAAGGGTCAAAAAAGTAGTTTCTTTTGTGTAAATTATGCATAACCTTTGTCTCACAGTGTGATGTCATCATTTAGTTTACTTCCTGTAATTTTCAACAGATTTTTCAACTTTTTCTCCACAAACAGCGACCTGATTGGTGTAAAACTATTATTTATATTTACAACAAGTATTAATGCACTGAAGAAAGTCAAAATTAGAAAATCATAAAAACCTGTCATACACACTTTAATCAAACCAGAACCGTAACCAAACCAGGGCTAAACTAAGACGGTTGTAAATGTGGGGAAAAGGGACAACATGTGAACAGCAACGAACAGACTACAGTTGAACTAGAATCTTAAATGTTGTTAATGAAAGTAGAAGAACCAGAGGACAGTGTCAGCTCCAGACTCCCTCCAGCACAGCAGGGGGCAGCAGAGGGGTTTATGTGTGTTCTAACTGTCCTGACCATAGACTCCTCCAGCACAGCAGGGGGCAGCAGAGGTGTTTATGTGTGTTCTAACTGTCCTGACCATAGACTCCTCCAGCACAGCAGGGGGCAGCAGAGGGGTTTATGTGTGTTCTAACTGTCCTGACCATAGACTCCTCCAGCACAGCAGGGGGCAGCAGAGGGGTTTATGTGTGTTCTAACTGTCCTGACCATAGACTCCTCCAGCACAGCAGGGGGCAGCAGAGGGGTTTATGTGTGTTCTAACTGTCCTGACCATAGACTCCTCCAGCACAGCAGGGGGCAGCAGAGGGTTCATGTGTGTTCTAACTGTCCTGACCATAGACTCCTCCAGCACAGCAGGGGGCAGCAGAGGGTTCATGTGTGTTCTAACTGTCCTGACCATAGACTCCTCCAGCACAGCAGGGGGCAGCAGAGGGTTTATGTGTGTTCTAACTGTCCTGACCATAGACTCCCTCCAGCACAGCAGGGGGCAGCAGAGGGGTTTATGTGTGTTCTAACTGTCCTGACCATAGACTTCCTCCAGCACAGCAGGGGGCAGCAGAGGGGTTTATGTGTGTTCTAACTGTCCAAACCATAGACTCCTCCAGCACAGCAGGGGGCAGCAGAGGGGTTTATGTGTGTTCTAACTGTCCTGACCATAGACTCCTCCAGCACAGCAGGGGGCAGCAGAGGGGTTCATGTGTGTTCTAACTGTCCTGACCATAGACTCCTCCAGCACAGCAGGGGGCAGCAGAGGGTTTTTGTGTGTTCTAACTGTCCTGACCATAGACTCCCTCCAGCACAGCAGGGGGCAGCAGAGGGGTTTATGTGTGTTCTAACTGTCCTGACCATAGACTCCTCCAGCACAGCAGGGGGCAGCAGAGGGGTTCATGTGTGTTCTAACTGTCCTGACCATAGACTCCCTCCAGCACAGCAGGGGGCAGCAGAGGGTTTATGTGTGTTCTAACTGTCCTGACCATAGACTTCCTCCAGCACAGCAGGGGGCAGCAGAGGGCTTTATGTGTGTTCTAACTGTCCTGACCATAGACTCCCTCCAGCACAGCAGGGGGCAGCAGAGGGCTTTATGTGTGTTCTAACTGTCCTGACCATAGACTCCCACCAGCACAGCAGGGGGCAGCAGAGGGGTTTATGTGTGTTCTAACTGTCCTGAGCATAGACTCCTCCAGCACAGCAGGGGGCAGCAGAGGGGTTTATGTGTGTTCTAACTGTCCTGACCATAGACTCCTCCAGCACAGCAGGGGGCAGCAGAGGGGTTTATGTGTGTTCTAACTGTCCTGAGCATAGACTCCTCCAGCACAGCAGGGGGCAGCAGAGGGGTTTATGTGTGTTCTAACTGTCCTGACCATAGACTTCCTCCAGCACAGCAGGGGGCAGCAGAGGGTTTATGTGTGTTCTAACTGTCCTGTCCATAGACTCTGACAGAGGAGCGTTTTGGTCTTAAATGCCTCCTGCTGAGCTTTTACAGACCCCAGGACCAACAATAGTCCACATTTAGAGTCAGTGCTCCTTTTGACCCTAAACTGTCCCGTTGTGCTCCTTTGACCTTTGACCCTGAACCGTCCCATTGTGCTCATTTGACCCTGAACCGTCCCGTTGTGCTCCTTTGACCTTTGACCCTGAACCGTCCCATTGTGCTCCTTTGACCCTGAACCGTCCCGTTGTGCTCCTTTGACCCTGAACTGTCCCGTTGTGCTCCTTTGACCCTGAACCGTCCCGTTGTGCTCCTTTGACCCTGAACCGTCCTGTTGTGCTCCTTTGACCCTGAACCGTCCCGTTGTGCTCCTTTGACCCTGAACCGTCCCGTTGTGCTCCTTTGACCTTTGACCCTGAACCGTCCCGTTGTGCTCCTTTGACCTTTGACCCTGAACCGTCCCGTTGTGCTCCTTTGACCTTTGACCCCGAACTGTCCCGTTGTGCTCCTTCGACCTTTGACCCTGAACCGTCCTGTTGTGCTCATTTTGACCTTTGACCCTGAACCGTCCCGTTGTGCTCCTTTGACCCTGAACTGTCCTGTTGTGCTCCTTTGACCTTTGACCCTGAACCGTCCCGTTGTGCTCCTTTGACCCTGAACCGTCCCGTTGTGCTCCTTTGACCCTGAACCGTCCCATTGTGCTCCTTTGACCCTGAACTGTCCCGTTGTGCTCCTTTGACCTTTGACCTTGAACTGTCCCGTTGTGCTCCTTTGACCTTTGACCCTGAACCGTCCCATTGTGCTCCTTTGACCCTGAACCGTCCCGTTGTGCTCCTTTGACCCTGAACTGTCCCGTTGTGCTCCTTTGACCCTGAACCGTCCCGTTGTGCTCCTTTGACCTTTGACCCTGAACCGTCCCATTGTGCTCCTTTGACCCTGAACCGTCCCGTTGTGCTCCTTTGACCCTGAACTGTCCCGTTGTGCTCCTTTGACCCTGAACCGTCCCGTTGTGCTCCTTTGACCCTGAACCGTCCTGTTGTGCTCCTTTGACCCTGAACCGTCCGTTGTGCTCCTTTGACCCTGAACCGTCCCGTTGTGCTCCTTTGACCTTTGACCCTGCACCGTCCCGATGTGCTCCTTTGACCTTTGACCCTGAACCGTCCCGTTGTGCTCCTTTGACCTTTGACCCCGAACTGTCCCGTTGTGCTCCTTCGACCTTTGACCCTGAACCGTCCCGTTGTGCTCCTTTTGACCTTTGACCCTGAACCGTCCCGTTGTGCTCCTTTGACCCTGAACTGTCCTGTTGTGCTCCTTTGACCTTTGACCCTGAACTGTCCCGTTGTGCTCCTTTGACCCTGAACCGTCCCGTTGTGCTCCTTTGACCCTGAACCGTCCCATTGTGCTCCTTTGACCCTGAACTGTCCCGTTGTGCTCCTTTGACCTTTGACCTTGAACTGTCCCGTTGTGCTCCTTTGACCCTGAACTGTCCCGTTGTGCTCCTTTGACCCTGAACCGTCCCGTTGTGCTCCTTTGACCTTTGACCCTGAACCGTCCCGTTGTGCTCCTTTGACCCTGAACCGTCCCGTTGTGCTCCTTCGACCTTTGACCCTGAACCGTCCCATTGTGCTCCTTTGACCCTGAACCGTCCCGTTGTGCTCCTTTGACCCTGAACCGTCCCGTTGTGCTCCTTCGACCTTTGACCCTGAACCGTCCCATTGTGCTCCTTTGACCCTGAACTGTCCCGTTGTGCTCCTTTGACCCTGAACCGTCCCGTTGTGCTCCTTTGACCTTTGACCCTGAACCGTCCCGTTGTGCTCCTTTGACCCTGAACCGTCCCGTTGTGCTCCTTTGACCTTTGACCCTGAACCGTCCCGTTGTGCTCCTTTGACCTTTGACCCTGAACCGTCCCGTTGTGCTCCTTTGACCCTGAACCGTCCCGTTGTGCTCCTCTGACCTTTGACCCTGAACCGTCCCATTGTGCTCCTTCGACCTTTGACCCTGAACCATCCCGTTGTGCTCTTTTGACATTTGACCCTGAACTGTCCCGTTGTGCTCCTTTGACCCTGAACTGTCCCGTTGTGCTCCTTTGACCCTGAACCGTCCCGTTGTGCTCCTCTGACCTTTGACCCTGAACCGTCCCGTTGTGCTCCTCTGACCTTTGACCCTGAACCGTCCCATTGTGCTCCTTCGACCTTTGACCCTGAACCGTCCCGTTGTGCTCCTCTGACCTTTGACCCTGAACCGTCCTGTTGTGCTCTTTTGACATTTGACCCTGAACTGTCCCGTTGTGCTCCTTTGACCCTGAACTGTCCCGCTGTGCTCCTTTGACCTTTGACCCTGAACCGTCCCGTTGTGCTCCTTTGACCTTTGACCCTGACCCGTCCCGTTGTGCTCCTTTGACCCTGAACCGTCCCGTTGTGCTCCTTTGACCCTGAACCGTCCCGTTGTGCTCCTTTGACCCTAAACCGTCCCGTTGTGCTCCTTCGACCTTTGACCCTGAACCGTCCTGTTGTGCTCCTTTGACCTTTGACCCTGAACCGTCCTGTTGTGCTCCTTTGACCTTTGACCCTGAACTGTCCTGTTGTGCTCCTTTGACCTCTGACCCTGAACCGTCCCGTTGTGCTCCTTTGACCCTGAACCGTCCCGTTGTGCTCCTTTGACCTTTGACCCTGAACCGTCCCATTGTGCTCCTTTGACCCTGAACCGTCCCGTTGTGCTCCTTTTGACCTCTGACCCTGAACCGTCCCGTTGTCTCCCGTCAGGACCTGCAGCCGGATGCCCCACTTCTCCTGAGCGCTGCGCCCTCCGGATCCGCGCCGCAGAGAAAACGCTCCGCCGCCATGCCACGCCGGTGCCCCGCCCCCCACGGACTAGCCCCGCCCCCAGGCCCCGCCCAGTCCCGGTCCGGCCCGGCCCACAGAGATCCAGACCCCCGGACTGAGCCCCGGGCCGAGACCGAGCGAGCCGGGCTTCAGGAAGTCCGACCGGAGTGAACCCTCCTCAGAGCCGCCGCCGTTCTGTGCCTGTGTCTGTGTCTGTGCAAACAATAAACTCTGTGAGCTCTCATGGACTCCGCCTCTCATTCAGGTGCCCTCCCAGTGTGTCAGGTGCCCTCCCAGTGTGTCAGGTGCCCTCCCAGTGTGTCAGGTGCCCTCCCAGTGTGTCAGGTGCCCTCCCAGTGTGTCAGGTGCCCTCCCAGTGTGCCAGGTGTCATGTATTCACTTTACTCCTGAAGTTGTCGTACGCGCCGCCGTCTTGTTTCCGTTGTAGTTCACACGGAGCAGACGAGCTCAACAGAAAATAAGTTCTACTCGACTAAAAAGACGTTTTCATGAAATCGTTGCGTTGTGACTTGTTGTTGCTCGTGTTCATTAAACATTTTACACAAATCAATCGACTTTATGTAACATTTTAGCGTCAGACTTTTCGTGTTTTTGTCACTTATTGTCACATTTTCGTCACCTTTTCCCCGCATTTTTGTCACTTTATTCAGTTTTTTCCACGTTTTTGTCACGTTTTTGTCACTTTTACTCACATTTTTCTCACTTTTAGTTATGTTTTTGTCACTTGTCACGTTTTTGTCACTTATTGCCGCATTTTGCCACTTTATTCTGTTTTTTTTTTCATGTTTTTGTCACTTTTACTCACATTTTTGTCACATTTTGTCTACTCGACTAAAAAGACGTTTTCATGAAATCGTTGCGTTGTGACTTGTCGTTGCTCGTGTTCATTAAACATTTTACACAAATCAATCTACTTTATGGAACATTTTAGCGTCAGACTTTTCCCTCGTTCGTCATTAGCTTTAACGGAGTTCTCGTCAAACAGACGTGCATTTACAACAAAAGTGCAGAAAACGGCAAAAGTGGGCGGGGCAGGATAAGGTGAATACATTTGACTAAAACGTACTGAACGTGATCATAATGAAGATTTCACCAAACATTTGTCCTGTTTGTCCCAGTTTGACAGTTTAAAGTTCATGATGTCACTTCCTGTTGAACATGAGCACAAACATGACACAGTTAGAGGTAAATCCCAGAGGCGGTCTGAGAAAATTGGGGGCCCAGGACAAAATTAAGTAAAGGTGTGATTTTCTATAACTTTTCTGCCACGTCTTTTGAATTTTTCTTGAAAGGACGCTTTTGTTGTTTGTTGTTGGGGTTTTTTGTTTTGTTTTTTTACACGTTCACAGTTTTTGGAGTAAGTGAACTATTGGAAAATTCAACTTCAAACGTGTAACAGCTTTAATGGGGGGTCTGGGGGTCCTTCCTCAGAAGAATATCAGGCATGTTTCCCGTTCGTTGGTCGTGACCTGAACTGATGATCGAGAGGGGCTTCTTAATGGGGGCCCCTTCAGGTTTGGGGCCCCAGGCAACTGTCACCTGTCGCCTAAAGGTAGGTCCGCCACTGATAACTCCACAACTGTTACCATAGCAACCAGACTGTAAACAAGGGCCGACATCCACAGACATGACACAATAGTTATGATTTGACAAATAATAATCCCTGATAACTTTATTGGTGTGCACGGTGGCAGAGCGGCTAGAGCTTCTGCCTCTCAATAAGGAGATCGTGAGTACGAATCCCGGACCACCCTAACATCACACGATCTCTCTGGGTGGAGTCTGCATGTCCTCCTCGTGTTACCGTGGGTTCTCTCCTGGTTCTCTGGCTCCTCCCACCGTCCAAACACATGACTGTGGAGGTTAATTGGAAACTCTAAATTGTCCGTAGTGTGTGAATGTGAGAGTGAATGGTTGTCTGTGTCTCTGTGTTTGCTGCGATGAGTGTCCACTGTCCAGGGTGTACCCCGCCTAAGGCCCAAAGTCACTGGGACAGGCTCCAGTCACCCACGACCCCTAACGGGAATAAGCGGTAGAGAATGAATGAACTTTATTTTGTTGGATGATGGTTTGATCCAGTGGTTCCCAGACTTTTTCTCCCCCGTTTGACCCCGACACGCCAATGACCCCAACGTCCTTCTCCTGCTGTAGATGCTACTGCCTTATTACAAAAATATAATTACAGTTACACAATAATAACAATTCTAATAACAGAACAGTAATAACTAAAACATATTTAAAGGGCCTATGACAGGTTTTAACGATTTTCTAATTTTGATTTGATTTGGTGTATTAATACGTATTGTACATAAAAATTTTAGTTTTACACCAATCAAGTCACGGTTGGTGGAGAAAAGTTGAAAAATCAGTTTAAAATCACAGGAAGTAAAAAACTGATGACATCACACTGGGGAGACTCATTCCATCCAAAGGTTTTGCATAATTTACCAAAAATAAACAGCTTGAATTACCCTTAAAACATTAATTCGAAGGCGTTCACATATATTTTCATTTGTCGGACAAAAACATCTGTGACATTAGCAGAGTTTCAGCCCAGTGTACAGAGTTATTTCCTAGCGTGATGTCATCATTTACAACCAGGAAGTGATATTACAAAACTAAAAAAATAGCTAAAAATTATACAATTTATAATTATTTTTAGCAAAACTTTAAATATATTTATCTTACCTGTATTTTAGTTACAGGAGTGGTCCAACCTGTCATAGGCCCTTTAAATAAGCAATTAATGTCACGCCTTCATTAAAATCCACACAGTCTCGTTTGGACTCTTTGGACCCCCAGAGAGTCTTTTGTGACCCAAATTTGGGTCCCGACCCCAAGGTTGGGAAAAATGTGACAGTTTTGTGCGACTTGTCTCTGTGTTTCCAGTGGTGCGTCGCTTTTTGATGACATCACAGAGGGATTCTGTTTTAGAACTCAGCACTACCTCCTGTCATTTTAAATATTTATTTATTTAATTTCTTCACAAATTGCAACTTCACAAATGTAAAACTGTGATTAATATTTACCACAGGTGCCTCCCACCAAACCAGGGCACATTCTCCCCAGAGGTCTGAGAAAAAGGTCCAAACTGGATTCATGTCGATGGCTTTGATTAAGTATTTTATAATCAATTCTGCTGTAAAGTGTCTGGATTTACAAGAAAATCTCTCTGTTTTTCCAATAAAACAGTCACTTGTCAAGTAGGATTTAAGTGTATGGCTTTGAACAAATGTCTTTTCATTACATTTATGCATTTATTAGGTTAATTTCATATTTATTTTACATTTTTTCCAGAGCTCATCTGATCATTGGCGTTTGTCTCCCTCTGGTGGACATTTGGCAGTAACGCAGTGAGCTTATAAAACTGCGGGAAACTAAAACAACTCAAATAAGATTAATTAAAACACATTCGGGTGAAAGATCATGTTCAGCGCCTTCTGAAGCGCGGCGTTTGTCTCGGTTTAGCGCCAAACGTGGCCGTGATTGCGCTTTAAACGACGCTAATCGCTCTTTATCGTTGTTTGTGTAGTCGGCGGAGGGATACCGCACAACTCCAAACCGAGGAGCGGATCAGCCGCGTTCAATCCCTCCGCTGCGTAAAATAGACCCGCGCGTTAACGTCAAAAACGGGCGTATAATGTCCGTTTAAATAGAATAAACACATTAAAATGGCCGAACGGCGGGTCTGCGGTGATCTCGCGGAGTTCGTGGCCCCCGACGCCGCCGTGGGAGCCGCGCCGGGCCGTCCGCGCAGCGCCCCCTCATGGCCGCAGCGCGCCACGGCCGCGGTCACTTCCAGTTCCAGGCAGCGGGTCCTGGCGCCTTCTCCGTCCCGGAAAAACAGCGTCGATCCGCGGCCCCAGAGCGCACGCCGAGCCGCCACGATGCCCGGAATGATGGACAAGGGCTCCGAGTATCTGGGCAAGGGCCGCTCCAACGGAACCAAGAGCCCGGCCACGGCGTCGAACGGACACTGCACGGACGACAGCAGCGACGACGAGCACGGTGCGTAGCCTCGGTCAGCGCGGAGCCTCGGTCAGCGCGGAGCGAGACGAAAACACGCGAGGCGGCGGGGGACAGCGGGGGACAGCGGGACATACGGGGCTATACGGGGCTAAGGACGGCGTGAGAGCGGCGTCTGAACCCGGGCCGAACCGGACTGAGCGCGGGGGGAACGGAAACGCACGTGTCGGGGCACTTTGTAAATGTTAAATTCACGTTCCCTGACACACGTTTACCCCTGTACGTGTGTGTGTTCTGTAGGTGTTGCGTGTGTGTCGTGTTTTCCGGTGTGTTTGGTGTAATTGAGCGGTTATAACGCGAGCCCCGCGCGGAGCCTCGATCACTGACAGCGGGAGCCTCGAACACATGCTCCGTGTCAGCGAGAGCCTCGAGCAGGACCAGGACGAAAGAGGAACTAGACCAGGTGCCCTGCACAAACCGAAGTTAATGTAAGACTCGTGACAATAACGAAACCTCAGGATATTGTGTCAAAAGTCTGTCAATAACCCGGGCTTTGTCAAAGTGTATGACATTGTGAGGTTAAAGGTCGAGATGTGTTTGGTCCTTGACGTGACGTACGTTTGTTACTTTACGATAAAACGGTAAATTACTTTCTACATCATATTTTCTTTCTCCAAACACTGCACAAATGTCTTCTGTAAATGACACAGTTTTAAACTAAATACAATGTCGTGAATGTAAAACTCTTTCTTGAACGAGTCCCTCGTGTCAAAGGCACCAGATAAAGGTTTCAGCATCAAGAGAATAATGTATACATTATTTACTAAAACTACGTGGTTATTTGTACTTCAAAGCCACAAAAAACTGAAGAGGTTTAATGTTGTGTTTCAGCCCAAACCAGAGGAGCTCGTCTGTCACTTTTGGACAAACTCTGGTTCAGTTTAAGACTCGGAGCAAAAGAAATAATCATTGTTTTCTTACTAATTCAACTTTTCTGAAAAACTTTTGTCACATTTGTCACTTTTACGTCTCGTGGTGCGAGCCAAACAAACTCTTTACGATCAGTCGATTCATTAAGACACGTCCAGTACGTTTGTCCTTCGTCTCATGACACTGTCAGGACGCCCCTGTCGTTTATGTTCTGGATACTCGTGTGATAATGGTGTGATAGTGGTGTGATAGTCACATGATGATCACATGATGATCACATGATGATCACATGATAATGGTGTGATAGTGGTGTGATAGTCACATGATGATCACATGATGATCACATGATGATCACATGATAATGGTGTGATAGTCACATGATAATCACATGATAATGGTGTGATAATCACATAATAATCACATGATAATCACATGATAATGGTGTGATAGTCACATAATAATCACATGATAATGGTGTGATAATCACATGATAATGGTGTGATAGTCACATGATAATCACATGATAGTCACATGATAATGGTGTGATAATCACATGATAATCACATGATAATGGTGTGATAGTCACATGATAATGGTGTGATAGTCACATGATAATCACATGATAATGGTGTGATAATCACATGATAATGGTGTGATAGTCACATGATAATCACATGATAATGGTGTGATAGTCACATGATAATCACATGATAATGGTGTGATAATCACATGATAATGGCGTGATAGTCACATGATAATCACATGATAATGGTGTGATAATCACATGATAATCACATGATAATGGTGTGATAATCACATGATAGTCACATGATAATGGTGTGATAGTCACATGATAATGGCGTGATAGTCACACGATAATCACATGATAATGGTGTGATAATCACATGATAATCACATGATAATGGTGTGATAATCACATGATAGTCACATGATAATGGTGTGATAGTCACATGATAATGCTGTGATAGTCACATGATAATCACATGATAATGGTGTGATAATCACATGATAGTCACATGATAATGGTGTGATAGTCACATGATAATGGCGTGATAGTCACAAGATAATCACATGATAATGGTGTGATAATCACATGATAATCACATGATAATGGTGTGATAATCACATGATAGTCACATGATAATGGTGTGATAGTCACATGATAATGCTGTGATAGTCACATGATAATCACATGATAATGGTGTGATAGTCACATGATAATCACATGATAATCACATGATAATGTGATAATCACATGATAATCACATGATAATGGTGTGATAGTCACATGATAATCACATGATAATCACATGATAGTCACATGATAATGGTGTGATAGTCACATGATAATGGTGTGATAGTCACATGATAATCACATGATAGTCACATGATAATGGTGTGATAGTCACATGATAATCACATGATAGTCACATGATAATGCTGTGATAGTCACATGATAATCACATGATAATGGTGTGATAGTCACATGATAATCACATGATAATCACATGATAATCACATGATAATGGTGTGATAGTCACATGATAATCACATGATAATGGTGTGATAATCACATGATAATCACATGATAATGGCGTGGTCTTGTGTTCCAGACGTGGGGATGAGAGTGGGCTCGGATTATCAGGCCACGATCCCGGACTTTGAACCTGGAGCCACAAAGTACTCGGACAAAGAGAGCGGCGGGATGTTGGTCTGGTCCCCGTATCACGCCATCAGCGACTCCAAACGTGAGACTGTCCTCTGTCAGGTCCTCATTCAGACTGTCCTCTGTCAGGTCCTCATGTGTTTCTGTCTCTTCACAGTGGACGAGTACATCGCCATCGCCAAAGAGAAGCACGGATACAACGTGGAGCAGGTCAGTCCTGGTTTAGTCCACATTGAGTTCTGGTTTAGTCCTGTTTAGTCCACATTTAGTCCTGGTTTAGTCCTGTTTAGTCCACATTTAGTCCTGGTTTAGTCCTGTTTAGTCCACATTTAGTCCTGGTTTAGTCCATGTCCAGAGGCTGGTGAGGTCACTCCTGAGATCTCTCCGACGAGAGAAACTCATCCAGGCTCAAGGTCTCTCCCTGGTCTCTCTCTGGTCTCTCCCCGGTCTCTCCCCTGGTCTCTCCCCTGGTCTCTCCCTGGTCTCTCCCTGGTCTCTCCCTGGTCTCTCCCTGGTCTCTCTCTGGTCTCTCTCTGGTCTCTCTCTGGTCTCTCCCCTGGTCTCTCCCCTGTCTAACCCCGGTCTCACCCCGGTCTCTCCCTGGTCTCTCTCTGGTCTCTCCCTGGTCTCTCTCTGGTCTCTCTCTGGTCTCTCCCTGGTCTCTCCCTGGTCTCTCCCTGGTCTCTCTCTGGTCTCTCTCTGGTCTCTCCCCTGGTCTCTCTCTGGTCTCTCCCTGGTCTCACCCTGGTCTCTCCCCTGGTCTCTCCCTGGTCTCTCCCTGGTCTCTCCCTGGTCTCTCCCCTGGTCTCTCCCCTGGTCTCTCCCCTGGTCTCACCCTGGTCTCTCCCCCGGTCTCTCCCTGGTCTCTCTCTGGTCTCTCTCTGGTCTCTCCCTGGTCTCTCTCTGGTCTCTCCCTGGTCTCTCCCTGGTCTCTCTCTGGTCTCTCTCTGGTCTCTCTCTGGTCTCTCCCTGGTTTCTCCCTGGTCTCTCCTGGTCTCTCCCTGGTCTCTCACTGGTCTCTCTCTGGTCTCTCCCTGGTCTCTCACTGGTCTCTCTGGTCTCTCCTGGTCTCTCCTGGTCTCTCCTGGTCTCTCCGGGTCTCTCCCTGGTCTCTCTCCTGGTCTCTCCTGGTCTCTCCCTGGTCTCTCCCTGGTCTCTCCTGGTCTCCCCTGGTCTCTCCTGGTCTCTCCCTGGTCTCTCCCTGGTCTCTCCTGGTCTCTCCTGGTCTCTCCCTGGTCTCACCCTGGTCTCTCCCTGGTCTCTCCCTGGTCTCTCTCTGGTCTCTCCCTGGTCTCTCCCTGGTCTCTCTCTGGTCTCTCCCTGGTCTCTCTCTGGTCTCTCCCCTGGTCTCTCCCTGGTCTCTCTCTGGTCTCTCCCTGGTCTCTCTCTGGTCTCTCTCTGGTCTCTCTCTCTGGTCTCTCCCTGGTCTCTCTCTGGTCTCTCTCTGGTCTCTCCCTGGTCTCTCCCTGGTCTCTCTCTGGTCTCTCCCTGGTCTCTCCCTGGTCTCTCCCCAGTCTCTCTCTGGTCTCTCTCTGGTCTCTCCCTGGTCTCTCCCTGGTCTCTCCCTGGTCTCTCTCTGGTCTCTCTCTGGTCTCTCCCTGGTCTCTCCCTGGTCTCTCTCTGGTCTCTCCCCAGTCTCTCTCTGGTCTCTCTCTGGTCTCTCCCTGGTCTCTCCCTGGTCTCTCCTGGTCTCTCCCTGGTCTCTCTCTGGTCTCTCCCTGGTCTCTCTCTGGTCTCTCCTGGTCTCTCTCTGGTCTCTCTCAGGTCTCTCCCTGGTCTCTCTCTGGTCTCTCCCCGGTCTCTCCCCTGGTCTCTCTCTGGTCTCTCCCCGGTCTCTCCCCGGTCTCTCCCCTGGTCTCACCCTGGTCTCTCCCTGGTCTCTCCCTGGTCTCTCTCTGGTCTCTCCCTGGTCTCTCCCTGGTCTCTCTCTGGTCTCTCTCTGGTCTCTCCCTGGTCTCACCCTGGTCTCTCTCCCTTGTCTCTCCCTGGTCTCTCCCTGGTCTCTCCCTGGTCTCTCCCTGGTCTCTCCCTGGTCTCTCCCCTGGTCTCTCCCTGGTCTCCCCCTGGTCTATCCTGGTCTCTCCCCTGGTCTCTCCCTGGTCTCTCTCTGGTCTCTCTCTGGTCTCTCTCTCTGGTCTCTCCCTGGTCTCTCCCTGGTCTCTCCCCTGGTCTCTCCCCTGGTCTCACCCTGGTCTCTCCCTGGTCTCTCCTGGTCTCTCCCTGGTCTCTCCCTGGTCTCTCTCTGGTCTCTCTCTGGTCTCTCCCTGGTCTCTCCCTGGTCTCTCTCTGGTCTCTCCCTGGTCTCTCCCCTGGTCTCTCTCTCTGGTCTCTCTCTGGTCTCTCCCTGGTCTCTCTGGTCTCTCTCTGGTCTCTCTCCCTGGTCTCTCCCCCGGTCTCTCCCTGGTCTCTCTCTGGTCTCTCTCTGGTCTCTCTCTGGTCTCTCCCCTGGTCTCTCCCTGGTCTCTCCCCTGGTCTCTCTCTGGTCTCTCTCTGGTCTCTCTCTGGTCTCTCTCTGGTCTCTCTCTGGTCTCTCCCTGGTCTCTCCCTGGTCTCTCTCTCTGGTCTCTCTCTGGTCTCTCCCTGGTCTCTCCCTGGTCTCTCCCTGGTCTCTCCCTGGTCTCTCCCTGGTCTCTCTCTGGTCTCTCTCTGGTCTCTCTCTGGTCTCTCTCTGGTCTCTCTCTGGTCTCTCCCTGGTCTCTCCCTGGTCTCTCTCTGGTCTCTCTCTGGTCTCTCCCCCGGTCTCTCCCTGGTCTCTCTCTGGTCTCTCTCTGGTCTCTCCCTGGTCTCTCTCTGGTCTCTCTCTGGTCTCTCCCTGGTCTCTCCCTGGTCTCTCTCCCTGGTCTCTCCCCTGGTCTCTCCCTGGTCTCTCCCTGGTCTCTCCCTGGTCTCTCCCTGGTCTCTCCCCTGGTCTCTCCCTGGTCTCTCTCCCTGGTCTCTCTCTGGTCTCTCTCTGGTCTCTCCCTGGTCTCTCCCCTGGTCTCTCCCTGGTCTCTCTCCCTGGTCTCTCTCTGGTCTCTCTCTGGTCTCTCTCCCTGGTCTCTCCCCTGGTCTCTCCCTGGTCTCTCTCTGGTCTCTCTCTGGTCTCTCTCTGGTCTCTCCCTGGTCTCTCCCCTGGTCTCTACCTGGTCTCTCCCTGGTCTCTCCCTGGTCTCTCTCTGGTCTCTCTCTGGTCTCTCCCTGGTCTCACCCTGGTCTCTCTCTGGTCTCTCTCTGGTCTCTCCCTGGTCTCTCCCTGGTCTCTCCCTGGTCTCTCCCTGGTCTCTCTCTGGTCTCTCTCTGGTCTCTCCTGGTCTCTCCCTGGTCTCTCTCCTGGTCTCTCTCTGGTCTCTCCCTGGTCTCTCTCTGGTCTCTCTCTGGTCTCTCTCTGGTCTCTCCCCCGGTCTCTCACCTGGTCTCTCTGGTCTCTCCCTGGTCTCTCCCCCGGTCTCTCCCTGGTCTCTCTCTGGTCTCTCTCTGGTCTCTCCCTGGTCTCTCCCTGGTCTCTCCCTGGTCTCTCCCCTGGTCTCTCCCTGGGCTCTCACCTGGTCTCTCCCTGGTCTCTCCCACGTTCTCTCTCTGGTCTCTCTCTGGTCTCTCCCTGGTCTCTCCCTGGTCTCTCCTGGTCTCTCCCCTGGTCTCTCCCTGGTCTCTCACCTGGTCTCTCCCTGGTCTCTCCCCTGGTCTCTCCCTGGTCTCTCTCCCTGGTCTCTCTCTGGTCTCTCCCCTGGTCTCTCCCTGGTCTCTCTCCCTGGTCTCTCCCCTGGTCTCTCACCTGGTCTCTCCCCTGGTCACACCCCCGTCTCACCCCCGTCTCACCCCGTCTCACCCCTGTCTCACCCCCCGTCTCACCCCGTCTCACCCCGTCTCCCCCCTCAGGCTCTGGGCATGCTCTTCTGGCACAAACACAACATCGAGAAGTCTCTGGCGGACCTTCCAAACTTCACTCCGTTTCCAGACGAGTGGACGGTGGAGGACAAGGTTCTGTTCGAGCAGGCGTTCAGCTTCCACGGCAAGAGCTTCCACCGCATCCAGCAGATGGTACAGTACTGCAGCTACTACTACTACTGCAAATACTGAAAATACTGCAAATACTACTGCAACTACTTCTGCAGATACTATTGCAAATACTACAAATACTACTAGTACCATTATTGCAATATATATATATATATTTAAATGAGGGTCTCACATAGAAAAACATAAATAAAACCTGCCTTTTTTAACGTTTTCATAAAGAAAAACCTACATTTGTGCCTGTGGTGTTATTGTGATCCATTAACGAGACAAAGACAGAAATCTAAATGAATTCTACTCAAGAAAGAGAAATCACAACAAAGTAAACAAAAATAAGCCACAGCGGCAGAGTCTTAAAAGGAAAATTGCTGTTTCGTCATTAAAGATTTACCGTAAAATTCAGACTGACACCTGAGTATGAGCCGCCCCTGCCATACAAACACCTTTGTACATGGACAGGGCGCACCTGTCGATGAGTGGCAGGTGTTTAACATGAGACATTTCCACAGAAGGATGGAACACACAGAGTTTTAATTGAACTCGTGCCTTTTACCAAACACTGAGTGGCTCTTCACTGTCTCCTCTGACGTCTCACCATCGACTCCTGGATGAAGCTCACAGCAGCAGCTCTGTTTCCTTCTTTGGCTCCACATCGAGTGCCTTTCACTTAAAGCTGCGTCAGATTCATGTCTTGTGTGTTTCTGTGATGATGGTGAGCGCCTGATACAAACTGACTGTTCAAACACAAACAGTGTATTCCTCCCATAGAACTATAATAAAACCTGGAAGATGAATCCAAAATGGCGCCCTGTTCCTCCTCTTTACTTCCTGTTACTTCCTGATACGGAGGCGGCCATCTTTGCTTTAGGGCACCACGTGACCACAATCCCCCATGATGCTTTGAGCGACGTGAACGACCAGCAGCTGCAGGTCTTTGTGTTAGCGTTAGCTTGTGTGATTGTAATTGTGTTCTTCATGTTAGACACACGTGAAGCGTCTGAAATGAAATAAAATACAACTTACAGGTGTCTCTAGTGGAGCCTTTTCCACGAGCTTCTGTTTGTATCGTCCGACGCTCGTTCATGTGACTCACACATGTTTGTGTGACGTCACTTCAGATAAAAACGGTAATTTCTGTGATTTTAGAAACGGTAGAAAAGAACATTTCCTTCTGTTTTATTTAAATACCGATAATAATTCAGTCCTGTCTGTGATTATAATGTGACATTTTAGAAAAAGGCTGGACCCAAGAGGCTGCAGTACCTCACACGACCACTAATCAATCTGGGACACAGACAGAGGGGGGTGTGGCTTATCCAGTTCATTTAAAGGTCCCATATTCTGCTATTTTGCCCTTTACACAGTCTATTCTAAGGGCTTTGTTGATAACATTTTGCGTTGTGCAATATCCATAACATAACAGTTTCCAAAAAACACCCATTTCTTGGACTGGCCCCCCTCCTTGCAAAAGCAAACGGCTCACTCTGAGATCTGACCCCCCCCCGAACAGAGAGCAGGCTGCTCCCCCGCCCAACTCGCGCGCCTCCCCCCGCCCAACTCGTGCCGAAGCCTAGAGCGGAGATAGTGCGCATGCGCCGTGTGCTCCGGTAAACAGCGATACACAAACACTGAATAAACCTTTTCTGGTCCTGACGGTGCGTCGTGCTGAGTCCTACGTCCTGGATCTGACCTGGAGTGTGACGTGCTCCAGGGCCTCGGCGGCCACGTTGCCGTTTGGTAAATAACAAGCTAACTCTTCGATCTGTCGTATCCATCGTGTAATTACTGTGTAGCATTAGCATTAGCTGTTTTTATTCTGCGGCTGCGCGCTTCCCGGAGGCATGGCTTAAACACCGCGTCATCCTTGGGAAGCCGCGTCATCCATGGGATGAGCCCCCGTCTGCTGCTCAGCCGAGGGGGACAAAAAAGACAGTTCTCTAGCGAAAACATGCGGAAATCAATCAAAAAACCACTTTGGGCACAACATACGAGGCCCAAATAGCACTGTAGGAAGGTTAAAACCTCTGAAAAGTCGATTTTGCATGTTATGGGACCTTTAATACATCCATGATTCCTTCACTCTCTCTTTCAAGTCTGTCCAGCTCTTGCGCTTCCTGCTAGAGCTCCCCTAGAGGCCGTTCACGGAAAAACACGTAAATTAGCCGCATTGCTGTATCAAGTCATGAGAAAAAAGTAGCGTCTTATAGTCCGAATTTTACGGTATTCCGCGTTTTCTTCATTTCGTGGCAATATGGATTCAGGGTAGAATTATGGCGGCAGTATCTGGTTACCGTCTTGTTCTTCCAGTTGCCGGACAAGTCGATCTCGTCGCTGGTGAAGTACTACTACTCGTGGAAGAAGACCCGCTCCAGGACCAGCCTCATGGACCGACAGGCGAGGAAGCTGGCCAGCCGCTCCAACCAGGAGGACAGGTAGTATGTGGACTTTACTGAGCCATTATCTGTGCCACCGGCCCCGCCCCCTCCTGACGGGCATCTGTGTTTCAGCGACGAGGAAATGGAGGAGGCCAATCCCATCGAGGCCAACGACAGCGACTACGACCCCAACAAGGAGACGAAGAAAGAGGTGAGAGAGAAGAGGGAGGAGAGGGAGGAGAGGGAGAGGGAGGGAGGGTCCAACAAGGAGGAGAAGAAGGAGAAGAGGGAGAAGAGGGAGGAGAGGGAAAGGAGGGAGAGGAGAGGGAGGGAGGGTCTAACAAGGAGGAGAAGAAAGAGGTGAGAGAGAAGAGGGAGAAGAGGGAGGAGAGGGAGAGGAGGGAGAGAGAGAGGGAGAGTCCAACAAGGAGGAGAAGAAAGAGGTGAGAGAGAAGAGGGAGGAGGGAGGGAGGGTCCAACAAGGAGGAGAAGAAAGAGGAGAGAAGAGGGAGGAGAGGGAGGGAAGGGAGAGGAGAGGGAGGGTCCAACAAGGAGACGAAGAAAGAGGAGAGAAGAGGGAGGAGAGGGAGGAGAGGGAGAGGAGAGGGAGAGTTCAACAAGGAGGAGAAGAAAGAGGTGAGAGGTTAGAGAGAGAGGAGGGAGGAAAGGGAGAGGAGAGGGAGGAAAGGGAGAGGAGAGGGAGGGAGAATCCAACAACGAGGAGAAGAAAGGGGTGAGAGTTTAGAGAGAGAAGAGGGAGGAAAGGGAGAGGAGAGGGAGGGAGAGTCCAACAAGGAGACGAAGAAAGAGGTGAGAGAGAAGAGGGAGGAGAGGGAGAGGAGGGAGAGAGGGTCCAACAAGGAGGTGAAGAAAGAGGTGAGAGAGAAGAGGGAGGAGAGGGAGGGAAGGGAGGGGAGAGGGAGGGAGGGAGAGTCCAACAAGGAGGAGAAGAAAGAGGTGAGAGAGAAGAGGGAGGAGAGGGAGGAAAGGGGGAGGAGAGGGAGGGAGGGTCCAACAAGGAGGTGAAGAAGGAGGTGAGAGAGAAGAGGGAGGAAAGGGAGAGGAGAGGAGAGAGAAGGAGAGTCCAACAAGGAGGTGAAGAAAGAGGAGAGAAGAGGGAGGAGAGGGAGGAAAGGGAGAGGAGGGGGAGGGAGGGAGAGTCCAACAAGGAGGTGAAGAAGGAGGTGAGAGTTTAGAGAGAGAAGAGGGAGGAGAGGGAGAGAAGAGAGAGGGAGAGTCCAACAAGGAGACGAAGAAAGAGGTGAGAGAGAAGAGGGAGGAGAGGGAGAGGAGGGAGAGAGGGTCCAACAAGGAGGTGAAGAAAGAGGTGAGAGAGAAGAGGGAGAGGAGGGAGGAAAGGGAGAGGAGAGGGAGGAAAGGGAGAGAAGAGGGAGAGTTCAACAAGGAGAAGAAGAAAGAGGTGAGAGTTTAGAGAAGAGAGAAATGTGAGGGAGGGACAGGAGGAAGGACAGGGACCAACGAACCAACAAGGAAACAAAGAGAAAGGTCAGAGTTCAGAGAAAAGAGAAGGAGGAATATGAGGGAGGGACAGAGAAGACGAGGGGAGAACTGTCCAACGAGGAAAGAGACATAATCCACCTGGAAACAGAACAGGTGCTGCTTTTACAGCAGATACAGTCGACATGTGAGGGAGACATTCATTTTAATGTAGATGAGCTGCTCTGTCCCACTGTTCAAGAGCAAACGTATATTATCATTATTATTATTATTATCATATACAAACAGACACGGACGAGAACACAGTGGTCCAACGGCCCAAATTTGTTTAAATATCCAAGAATGCTAACATTAGCTGTGAGCTAATGCTACCACAATGCTAGCACCGCCTGCTCTAATTTTACATCTACAGAATCTATTTAAGGTCCACAACATCTGCTTAGACTCAGTTGTGACTTAATTTGAAAAGTTCTGCTTAAAACGCACGTTATTCACCAGGAAACTTATTACAAAAGGGAAAAAGCCCCCCCCCCCCCCCTGGCAGACCACGCCCCCCGATGTGACACGCCCACTGCATCTGTAAAACTGTACTGGAGCAAAACAATTTAAACAAATACTGGAGTAATACAAATTTTGTTCAACTACTGTACGCACTGGGCACAGCCTCTTTAATCGACCAATCGTGACGAGACGAGACGATAAAAATAATGTCGTATTTTGATAATTGTAATGTTTCCCTTGATTGAACAGACTTTAAACGCTCAAGAAAAGACCTTTTAAGACAAAGACAGTGGCATTATTCAATCAAAATGTCATAATAGAGCAAATATTTTTACTTTTCTTCCATAAATACTCTTAATTTGTAAATATGTAGAAGCCTCCAGTCCCACATTTCACCCTTTATTTTTATCATAACAAAATAATAATGTATTACTGAAGTGAAAGCGGCCGCTCAGCTCCTCCGCAGACGTTACCTTCCCGTCCTCCTCTCTCTCTCTCTGTGGCAGAACCAGCCCGAGGCCCCTCCCCCCGGCGCCAAACTGGCCCTGGGGCGCCGCGAGCACCAGACGCTGATGCACCGCCACCACCAGAGGGCGCGCTGCCGGCCGCCCAAAGGGATGTACCTGACCCAGGACGACGTGCTGGCCGTGTCCTGCTCCGTGTCAGCGGCCAACAGCCTCCTGAGAGGGCTGGACCTGGAGCTGGTGTCCTTAAAGAGACAGGTACAAGTACTACAAGTACTACAAGTACTACAGATACTACAAGTACTACTGTGAGGGCTGGACCTGGAGCTGGTGTCCTTAAAGAGACAGGTACAAGTACTACTAGTACTACAAGTACTACAAGTACTACTGTGAGGGCTGGACCTGGAGCTGGTGTCCTTAAAGAGACAGGTACAAGTACTACTAGTACTACAAGTACTACAAGTACTACTGTGAGGGCTGGACCTGGAGCTGGTGTCCTTAAAGAGACAGGTACAAGTACTACAAGTATTACAGTACCACAAGTACTACAAATACTACTGTTATTTCTGTTGTTGTTGCTTCTTTTGCGTCTTCTGCTGCTGTCGTTGTTTTTGCTTCTTCTGCTGCTGTTGTTGCGTCTGCTGCTGTCGTTGTTTTTGCTTCTTCTGCGGCTGTTGTTGCGTCTGCTGCTGCGGCTGTACGTGATGGTTGTTCTTCCGTTGTGTTCAGGTGCAGAACGCCAAGCAGATCAACAGTGGACTCAAACACACGCTGGAGTCTGGGATCGACGAGTTCAGGCTCCCGGAGGTAAACAAACCTCACCGTCTGTGTGGCCCACTTTGACCGTTTGTGTCACTTCTGCTGCTCTCTCTGTCATAAACTGGACCTGGTCCCGGTCGGATCTCAAACCTGACGCTAACCTCACTCTAAATGTGGAAAAAAATCTATTCACCTTATTCTGCCCCGCCCACTTTTGCTCTTTTTTGCCACAGATCGCACTTTTGTTGTAAACGCACTTCCGTTTGACGAGAACTCCGTTAAAGCTAATGACGAACGAGGGAAAAGTCTGACACTAAAATGTTACATAAAGTCGATTGATTTGTGTAAAATGTTTAATGAACACGAGCAACAACAAGTCACAACACAACGATTTCCTGAAAACGTCTTTTTAGTCGAGTAGAACTTATTTTCTGTTGAGCTCGTCTGCTCCGTGTGAACTACAACGGAAACAAGACGGCGGCGCGTACGACAACTTCAGGAATAAGGTGAATAAAATAAGCTCAAGCTAGCGTAGCCACCAATGCTAATCGGTGGCGTACGGCTTTAACGGGTCAGAAAAACACGTACGCGCGCTGGACACACTTTTCCAGGTGCATGGTGGGACATTTTGAGTGCACGACGTGTTCACCTGCTGGACATTCGCACTAAAACGACTCGACCCCCGTGTGCTGCCCCCTGCAGGACCCGTGTGGACAGTCAGACGCAGTTACCATAGCAACCAGACTGTAGACACCCACAGACACGAGGGTTACGATCCGACGGATAACGACCGTCGACAAGAACGTTATTTTGTCGAACGATGGTTTAAACCAGGCATGTCCAAACTCAGGCCCGGGGGCCAAATGCGGCCCTCAGACCAATTTTTCTTGGCCCTCAGTCTTCCTGGTGAACTGGCCCACATTGTCCTGATAAGTACTATTTACAGCACATTTCAGATTTTCTACAATTCCAACCTAAATAACTAACATTTTGGTGCAGCACAGACCTGATATTAAGGCACTGAGACTGAATGTAGATGTGGTGGAGCTTAAAACATCAGATAAATGCAACTTTTTTTAACCTTTTACGATTGATTTGTGGCCCTCCGCTTGGTCTATATTTCAATATGTGGCCCTCGATAGAAAAAGTTTGGACACCCCTGGTTTAAAGGATCAGAAAAATGTGCCAGTCGTCGTGAATTGTGTTTCAATGGTTCGTCACTTTCTGATGACGTCACAGAAGGATTCAGTTTTAGAACGCGGCACTGCTCCCTGTTGTTTTTAAGGGCCTATGACGGGTTTTTACCATTTTTTTAATTTTGACTTTATTCCGTAGATTAATACCTCTTGTAAATATAAATTGCAGTTTCAGACCAATCAGGTCGCTGTTTGTGGAGAAAAGTTGAAAAATGTGTTGAAAATTACAGGAAGTAAACAAACTGATGACATCACACTGGGGAGACAAAAGTCATGCATCATTTACACAAAAGAAACTGCCTTTTTGACCCTTTAAACATTAATTCAACAAAATAAAAGTGTCCAAATGTATTTCTCTTTGTCAAATGAACAAAATCTGTGACATTAGATGAGTTTTGGCCCAGTGTACAGTGTGGTTGCTATGGTAATTTCCTAGTGTGATGTCATACTTTACAACCAGGAAGTAAAATTTAAAACCTAAAAATAGCTAAACTGGGGTAAAATTGGTACAGATTTGAGTAGAAATTTGAATATATTTATCTTAACTGCATTTTTGCTGTCATAGGCCCTTTAAAGTGCGTATGACGGGTTTTTATGATTTTCTAATTTTGACTTTATTCAGTGCATTAATACAGTGTGTGAATATAAATTACAGTTTTACACCAATCAGGTCGCTGTTTGTGGAGAAAAGTTGAAAAATCTGTTGACAACTACAGGAAGTAAACAAACTGATGACATCACACTGGGGAGACAAACTTTATACATGATTTACACAAAATAAACTACTTTTTTTTACCCTTTAAACATGAATTCAACTAAATAAATAAGTTCAAATATAGTTTTATTTGTCAGGTAAAAGAGCTGATGACATTAGATGAGTTTTAGCCCAGTTTACAGTGTGGTTGCTATGGTGATTTCCTAGTGTGATGTCATTATTTACAACCAGGAAGTGAAATCAAAACTTATAAAACTGCTAAACCGGCATGGCATTTGTAAAGAATTTGAGCAAAACTTGAAATATATTTATCTTAACCGTGTTTTAGTTAAATGTGTATTTAAACCTGTCATAGGCCCTTTAAGCTTTTATTTTTCCCAAACTGTAACTTCACCCGTGTGCAGCTCTTATGAATGATTGCGTTCAGAGAAGCTGTGTGTGACTTTGAGGATGTTGTGACCATGTGACGCTGAAGCTGTGTCCGTCCTGTTCAGAGTAACCAGAAGGTGAACGCTCGCTGGACGACGGACGAGCAGCTGCTGGCCGTCCAGGGTGAGTCCAGGCGTGGCATCTGACTCTTTATCCTTCAAGACTTTAAGGACAGACTCCACAGAAAAAACTCAATATCTCAATTTTTTTTTCTGTCACTTTTCTCTCTCGTCTGGACTTTCATGTGAAACATCAATCGTGTCCAATCTGCTCCTGATGTTTGATTCTTCCATTGAATCCACTTCATCCATAGATTTCTCTGACATTGTTTTCTTCAAATGCATTTTTGTCCCTCAAGACATAAAGATCAGCCTAAAGTAGATCCACACAAACTGTACAATCTGGACTCAACACATTTAGACCAAACAAGGATTTAAGATCAGATTCTAACAGCATTATTTTAAGTTTTAAGTAAAAAAAATAAGGCGAAATTTGAATTTTTAGGACAATTTTCCGTCCAATCTGTTTACTTAAGGTGAGAAGCTTCAGGTGAATAGGATCAACTGTAAACTTCTCCTGTAGTTTAGTCACATAAATGTAAGAGAAAAACTGTATTACATGTTTTTCATGTCATGTTTTCATAGAAATAAGGCATTTTATGTGGAAAAAAGCAACAAAAAATCCACATATTTGTGAAATTTAAATCTGAAAAATGGACAGAACCAGGTTTAAATTTCTTGTTCATTTTGTAACATATTAGTTATAAAAATGTACAGAGAGGATTTGGATTTATTATTTAGTTTTTAAGTTAAATAGACTGGACTGAAAATTGTCCTAAAAATTCAAATTTGACATAAAACTGTAATAAATCAGTTTTAGAATTAGATATTTAAAAATCCTTGTTTGGTCTAAATGTGTTGAGTCCAGATTGTACAGTTTGTGTGGATCTACTTTAGGCTGATCTTTATGTCTCGAGGGACAAAAATGCATTTGAAGAAAACAATGTCAGAGAAATCTATGGATGAAGTGGATTCAATGGAAGAATCAAACATCAGGAGCAGGTTGGACAGGGCTGTTGTTTCACATCAAAGTCCAGACGTGAGAGAGAAAAGAGAACAAAAAAACTAAAAAAATGTTTAGCCTGTAGAGTCTCACCTTAAAAAAGCTAAATAATAAATCCAAAAGTGGACATTTTTATAACTAATATGTGACAAAATGAACCAAGAAATTTAAACCTGGTTCTGTCCATTTTTCAGATTTAAATGTCACAAATATGTGGATTTTTTGTTGTTTTTTCCACATAAAATGCCTTATTTCTATGAAAACATGACATGATGATAAACATGTCATATGTTTCTTTCTTACATTTCTGTGACTAAACCACAGCAGAAGTTTAACGCTGATATCTTTGCGTTTTATCTCTTTTTTCTCCGTCGTGGCTCTGGGTTTCAGGCGTGCGTAAATACGGCAAAGACTTTCAGGCGATCGCAGACGTGATCGGGAACAAGACGCTGGGCCAGGTCAAGAACTTCTTCGTGAACTACCGCCGGCGCTTCAACCTGGAGGAGGTGCTGCAGGAGTGGGAGGCGGAGCAGGGCACCCGGGCGCCCAACGGGGACAGCGCCGCCTGTGGAGAGGAGGGGAAGGGCAGCGCGCCGGCCTCGGGGAAGAGCACGGACGAGGAGGACGAGGAGGTGAGGTCGCCGGACCGGGACGCGCCCAGATCGTTGGCGTCGGTTAGTTCAGGGTTTTTCGACCTTTTTTTGGGCCGCGGCACACTGTTTGGGTTTAAAAGCCACCACGGCACGCCAACGTCTACAAAAACATGACAAAACAGACCAAAAAACAGACCAAAAGAACAAAAAATATGGTATATAACAAGCCAACTAATGTTTGTGCCACTGTCTGTCTGTCTTTAATGCAGCTGTCTGTTCAAACACACTTTTTCTCCTGATGTTTAGCCTCTGAAGCCTCTGAGCAGATGACTTTATTTACCTCTTAAAGGCCAGAGCTGCACAATTAAACAAAATCGACACAAAATCGCAGTTTTAATGGTTAGCGTTGGTTAATTCAGTGTTTTTCAACCTTTTTTTGGGCCGCGTCACACTGTTTGGGTTTAAAAGCCACCACGGCACGCCAACGTCTACAAAAACATGACCAAAACAGACCATTTAGTTCAAAAATAATGTATATAACAAGCCAACTAATGTCTGTGCCACTGTCTGGTTCTTTAAATTTGGTAATAGTGATGGTTTTGTGTTATTTTTTAGTGCAGAAGTAGCTCAGGACGCTCCAAAAAGGTAAATTAGTCAAGGCTAAAGGGTTAATTAAGCGTAACGTAGTTCTGGGCGATAAGGAGATAAAAATGGAACCCCAAGCTCGTCCCGGCGACAATCTGCTGTTTTTGTGAAATCGATGCATCGTGATTCGTTGTTTTTCCGTCTTTAACGCAGCTGTCTGTTCAAAACCATAGACTGTACATATCGATGGACTGTGGGAGTGTGACGTCACCCACAGCGTTTGTCTCCAGCTAAATGAAGCCAATCGCAGCTAACAGTTATAGCGGCTAAAGTGGAGCTAGCAGTTATAGCGGCTAAAGTGGTGCTAGCAGTTATAGCGGCTAAAGTGGAGCCAGACTCCATATTTAAATCCGAGTGCGTATCGTGGCGTCCACACGGACCAATCAGGAGGAGGTTGTTAACGGTCTCCGCCCCTCGATGGGAGGAGACGGCAGCAACGTGCGGCGCTAGCTGTGATTCAAACCTGTTGCTAACACGAGCGAAACCGGCCCCTGGAAAAGGAAGCACCTGATTGGTCAGTTATTATTGTAATAACTTGATTTTATTAAGAACCAACGAGAGAAAAAAACACAGGATCATGTGGAGTGTCAGACATTTTAGTTCCAGATGTGAGTTTGACAGAAACAGTTACAGAGTAAAGGCTCCAGTGTCACAGGAAGTGAATGACAGCTCGGCTTCATGGAGCCAGGAGCCTCCAGAGCTGCTTCCTATTTGGAACGCGGCGGCTAGCATGCTAACATGGTCCACTGATATGTACGGTCTATGGTTCAAACACACTTTTTCTCCTGTTGTCTATGTCGTCTCTGAGCAGATGACTTTGTTCACCTCTTAGAATCAGCGACATCAAAGTGCTCAAGTTTAAATAATCTCTCTCTCTCATTTTCCCTCTCTCTTTTTCTCTCCCCCCTCCTCCCTCTCTCTCTTCTCTCTCTTCTCTCCTCCCTCCTCTCTCCTCCCCCTCTTCTCCCCACCTCTCTCTTCACTCTCACCCTCTTTCCCCTCCCTCTTCTCCCCTCCTCTCTCTCCTCCCCTCCCTCCTCTCTCCTCTCCTCCGAATCTCCTCCCCCTCTTTTCCCCTCCCCTCCCTCCTCCCCTCTCTCTCTCCTCTCTCTTCTCCCCCTCTCCTCCTCCTCCCCTCTCTCCTCTCTCTCCTTCCCTCTCTCTCTCCTCTCTATCCTCCTCTCCCCCTCCTCTCCTCCCCTCTCTCCTCTCCTCTCTCCTCCTCCTCTCCTCTCTCTCCTCCTCCTCTCCTCTCTCTCTCCTCCCTCTCTCGCCTCTCTCTCCCTCCTCTCCCCCTCCTCTCCTCTCTCCTCCAACTCTCTCCCCCTCCTCCCTCTCCTCCCCTCTCTCCTCCTCCTCCTCCTCCCACCTCCTCTCTCTCTCCCCCTCCTCCCTCTCTCCTCCTCTCTCTCCTCCCTCTCTCTCTCCTCCCCTCCCCTCTCCCCCCTCTCCTCCTCCTCTCCTCTCTCTCTCCTCCCCTCTCCTCCTCCCCTCTCCTCCCCTCTCTCCTCCTCTCTCTCTCCTCCTCTCTCTCTCTCTCTCTCTCCCTCTCCCCCCTCTCTCCTCCCCCCTCCCTCCTCTCCCTCTCCTCTCTCTCTCCCCCTCTCTCCTCTCTCTCTCTCTCTCTCTCTCCCCTCTCTCTCCTCTCCCCCTCTCTCTCTCTCCTCCTCTCTCTCCTCTCTCTCTCTCTCCTCCTCTCTCCCTCTCTCCCCCTCTCTCCTCTCCTCTCTCTCTCTCTCTCTCTCCCCCCCCTCTCCTCCTCTCTCTCTCTCCTCCTCCTCTCTCTCCCTCTCTCTCCTCCTCCTCTCCTCTCTCCTCCCCTCCCTCCTCCCCCCTCTCTCTCTCTCCCTCTCTCTCTCCCCTCCTCTCTCCTCCTCTCTCTCCTCCCCTCTCCTCCTCCCTCTCCTCCCCTCCTCTCCTCTCTCTCTCCTCCCCTCTCTCTCTCTCCTCTCCCTCCCTCTCTCCTCTCCTCTCTCTCTCCTCTCTCTCTCTCCTCCTCTCTCCCCTCTCCCCCCTCTCCTCCCCTCCCTCCTCTCTCTCTCTCTCAGGTCTCGTCCGGCGCCTCTCCCGCCGCCGCCTCCGCCGCCTCCTCCTCCTCTCACCCCCCTCCCTCCTCCTCCCTGCACCAGCCCCCGCCCCTGCTCCGCCCCTCCCTCCCGGCCGCCCCCGCCCTCCACCGTCACCCCCCTCCGCTCCAGCAGCAGGCGCGCTTCCTCCAGCCACGCTCCACCCTCCAGCAGCCCCCGCCCCTGATCCGGCCCTCGTCCAATCCCCCGCCGCCGCGGCTCAACCCCCGGCCCGGCGGCTCGGGGCCCGCGGGGGGCGCCGCGCAGACGCAGCAGCAGGAGGCGCCGCAGGGCTCCAACGTGCACTGAAGGAGGCGCTGACTCGTTCACTCGTCCTGAAGGTGCAGAGGTCAGATACAGTCGGCCTGTGGGTCCATTCATGTCAATGCAGAAGAGCTGCTTCATCACCCGCTGTTCAATCACTGGAGGGCGGGGCTGTCCAAACCTTTACCATCGAGGGCCACAATTAAAGGGCCTATGACAGGTTTAAAGGGCATGACATTTAACTAAAATGCAGTTAAGATAAATATATTCAAATTTCTACTAAAACCTTTACAAATTTAACCCCAGTTTAGCTGTTTTTTAGGTTTTAAATGTCACTTCCTGGTTGTAAAGTATGACATCACACTAGGAAACCATAGCAACCGCACTGTACACTGTGCCAAAACTCAACTAACGTCACAGATTTTGTTTATTTGACAAAGAAAAACACACTTTTATTTTGTTGTATCAAAGTTTAAAGGGTCAAAAAAGTAGTTTATTTTATGTAAATTATGTATAAAGTTTGTCTCCCCAGTGTGATGTCATCAGTTTGTTTACTTCCTGTAATTGTCAACAGATTTTTCAACTTTTCTCCACAAATAGTGACTTGATTGGTGCAAAACTATAATTTATATTTACAAGAGGTATTAATACACTGAATAAAGTCAAAATTAGAAAATCATAAAAAACCGTCATACGCCCTTTAAATCATGAAACGTTCAAAAAAGTTGCATTAATCTGATTTTTAAAGCTCCACCACATCTACATTCAGTCTCAGTGCTTTAATATCAGGTCTGTGTGGCACCAAAATGTTACTTATTTACGTTTTAATTGTAGAAAAAACACAACAAAAAACGACACAGACTCATTTAAACACGACAAACACGTGACAAAAACTAAAAAGCAACAAAACAGAATCCTATTATTCAAACCTCAATCACAATCTAATCACAGTCGCTCTGGTCAGAAAATCACAATCAGATGTTTTTCCTAAACGGTGCAGCTCTGTTAAAGACGACAGAAAAACACAAAACCAAAAAGGAAATCGTGAGAATCATTTTTTGTCAAATGGCCCAGCTCCGTTTTAAGGATGACTCAACATCAGGATCATTTGTTATAGATAATTATGATTATTTAAGTCACAACATACATGAGTTAGACCACACCCACATGAGTTAGACCACGCCCACATGAGTTAGACCATGAGTTAGACCACACCCACATGAGTTAGACCACACCCACATGAGTTAGACCACACCCACAAGACTTAAACCATGAGTTAGACCACACCCACATGACATAGACCACACCCACATGAGTTAGACCACGCCCACATGACTTAAACCATGAGTTAGACCACGCCCACATGACTTAAACCATGAGTTAGACCACGCCCACATGACTTAAACCATGAGTTAGACCACACCCACATGACTTAGACCACACCCACATGACTTAGGCCACACCCACATGACTTAGACCACGCCCACATGACTTAGACCACACCCACATGACTTAGACCACACCCACATGACTTAGACCACGCCCAAATGAGTTAGACCACGCCCACATGAGTTAGACCACACCCACATGGGACCTGCTGCCGACTGTATCTGCGGTGGGGGGTCAGACACCTGCTTGTTATGACTTTGCCCGGAATGTTCCGCACTGTGGCATTAACCTGCACCTGGAGCTGCGACAACAAGAACCAGCTCCGCCCACATGAACTCAGACGGCCGTTGCTATGGCGTTGCTACGGAGATTATCCACAGTTTGGACGAGCGCTAAACACACGGCGGAGGTGTTCACGTTTGATCTTAAAGTGCGTATGACGGGCTTTTACCGTTTACTGGCTTCAACTTTATTTGACGGGATGAAAATAAATGATAGTTTAGAACCAATGAAGAGCTCGTTTGTGAAGAAAAGTAGAAAAATATGTCGAAAATTACGGGAAGTAGAGCAGAATTCTGAAACACGATGAGACTCCACTCGAAACACATTTTCCTGACAAAATAAAAATAAAGCTGCCCTCGTGTGTTTTTATTTGTCAAATGAAGCATTTTTAAAGGACATTAGAGGAGTTCCGGCCCAGTGTAAAACATGGTTGCTAGGTAACAGCCGCAGAGTGTGATGTCATCATTTACAACCAGGAAGTAAACATTTAAACCACAAAAATGGCCAAACTGGGCTTAAATATTGTACATTTTTAAAAGCAAAATCTTAAATATTTATCGATCTTAACCGTGTTTCAGTTAAACGAGAGGTTCAACCCGTCATAGGCCCTTTAAGTTTAAAAAACGCGTTGCAATTGGACACGCCCACTTTGAAATTCTAACCCATCGCAGCGAGAGCGTTGTTCTCCAGCGCGAGAACGAACTGGAACCGCGTCGTTTGAGCTGGCCCTTCTTTTACTGTGAGCGCATCTGACCCGCCCGTCTCCGTGACAACCAGGAAAGTGACACCGCGCACCTTTAACCACAGCTGCATTCAACCGTAAAACTTTTTCACTTTTTTCCGAACCACGCCCACACGTCTGTCGAGCCGTCGTTTCGTTCTCGTCGAATCACGTCCGAGTGCCGTCCCTTTAAATGTACAAATATCACGTTTAAATTATTTCCGCGACACGGCGACGGTTCGGACCTTTGCTTTCTGAAAATATTGTAAATACCGTCTGAGATTTTGAATTCTAGCTCGTTCTGAAATGTCCCGGTTCAACCTTTCAAGCACTTTTTTAGAAACACTTCACGGATGACGTTTGTGGAGCCACGAATTATTGGCAACAAAGTGAATTTAAGGAAAGAAATGTAGAGATTTTAAACAGTCTGGAGCCTTTTCTTTCTGTTCCAACGTCGTTTCCTTTCAAAAGACAAACCGGGGCTCGCCTCTTGTGCCGCTCCACCTCGTGACATCATTACGTGCTGCTACGGGGAGCGTCCGGGCGGGTTTCTAGCGCGTCAGAGTCGTCGTCGATGGAGTTAAAATGTTGAAATCGCCGTCAGAGCGTCATGAATATGTGAAAAAACAAGATCAGGTTTGATTTCCAAAGCGTCACATTTTGTCAAACGATACCCTTTAATGATGTTATGATTATGAGTGACATTAACTCTTTATGTGATGTATTTGTGAATGTATTCTGTTATCGGCTTTGGTTTTCTGTGATTTTATGCTATACTTTTTTTTCCGATTTAAGAAGAAAAGCAGTGGATCATTGTTGCTTATGTTTCAGGGATGGGCCGATATGGAGGTTTTTCAATATCAATATTCGATATTTACCGATATTAAAGTTCACAGCAAGGTCCATAAATCTGTTTTAATTGAAGTAAAGTTCACAAATTTCACTCAACTTTTCACTCATCAATAAATAATAACAAACAACAAAAATAACAACACAATGTATTTATACACTTCAAAAAGGGATTATCTAACTCAGTGGTTCCCAAAGTGGGGGTCGGGACCCCTCGGGGGGTCGCGAGGGGTGAGCTGGGGGTCGCCAGATGATTTCAAGATCTCATTTTAATTAATATGACATTGTATTTGTTCTATTTTCAATTAAAAACTGTATCTTTTAGTGAAATAGGGTCCAATAAGACAATAAACTATTCAAATAACCAACATTAATCCTGATTTAAGTTGCTTTGACACTTAAAATTATTGGTACAGTGATCCCTCGTTTATGGCAGGAGTTGCGTTCCAAAAATAACACGCGAAAAGTGAAATCCGTGAAGTCGTCACAGCTTTATTTTTTATTATTTTACAATGCGATACTGAACTATGGAATGAAACCAAAAATCAAAACCCGTTTTAAAGCCCAAAATGTGTTTAAAACAATCATTTTAATATAGTAATACAAGGTTGTATTTCACAGTCTGTGCCTCTTGGTCCTGACTCCGCCCCCTGTAGCCTCTGTTTCTACTGAAGGCGCACAAGTCTTTCTTTAGTTGTTGGCGCTCTTTCTTTTTCTGAGCAAGAAGATTTGTATAAACGGATATGCCACCTTCGATTATATTTGAGAACTGCAATGAACGACTCATCAAAGGGTCCCGTTCTTGTGCGTGCGCTGAAGTTCAGTGGATGCACTGTAAAAATATCGGCACTGTAAAAAAAATCTGTGAAAGATGAAACGCGATATAGTGAGGGATCACTGTATTGTCATTTTTTCATTTCACTTGGGGGCTCCCGAATCGGTTGCGTGGCTATTTTGGGGGTCTCGGCCAGAAAGGTTTGGGAACCCCTGGTCTAACTTAGTTAAATTTACTTGAATTAAGCAAATTCATCTTAAAAGTCCAATTTTAAGATTTTTTCACTTGACAGGACGACTTCAAATTGAGATTATTTGACTTGTTTTAAGTAAACTTGATAAGTAAAATAATCTTATTCCACTGGCAGATAATTTCACTTAAATTAGGGTAAAAAGGTCTTATTTTGAGTTTGTTTTTCTTATTTTTTGATAGGTGATAAGTTATTGTGTAAAATATATCCCCATATTTTTAGCCTAAATGCTCTTCTATTTTCATTTTAATCATTAGTCTGTAATTTTAAAAAAATGAATAAAAAGTGCAACTAAAATAAATAAAATTGGCGCCAAATATCGGCCGATTTCTTTTTACCGATATTTGCCATAGATTTTAAATGATTTTTTTTTTTTTTTACCGATACTGGAACCGATTTATCGCCCATCCCTGACACTTTTGACGTTTGAAATCACAACATTGATCCAAAACAATTTGATAAAACTTTGCTGACTTTTTGCTGAGGTTTTTATTGTCTTTTTCTGCATTTTTTTGTTTTATTTTATTTTGTTTCGCCGCCACTTCTTACGGTCCTGTTTTAATCGTCATGTTTTCGTTGTCTTTTTTTATTTGACACGAGCAGCTACTTTTAATGACCTGATTTAAACTGCCCTTAAACTTAAATTAAACTCTGCAAACGATTTAATTTCTATTTTCAGTCTCATGTGAACAAACGGTGGACATTTCACCCGTTTAAAGCATATTTTAAAGCATAAATCTATGTTTTTTGTTTTTACGAAGCACAAATTAAAACCGCTTTTGACAATTACATTAAAACTAAATTCGACCAATGATTGTTTGAGGAAAAATTAATATATTGAGCGCCAGTTTATGTTAAAAAAAGACTTCCAGGTTCTAAATGTGTTCATATATTTGCTTTTTCTGCAGCGAAAACGCAAAGAAAACGGCAAAAAAACGATGGAAAAGCGTCGCCGACAACTTTTTTTGGGTTTGCGTTTTGATTTTTTCACATTTGAAGACAGACTTTGTGTTGTAAATGTTGAAAAGCGGAGGCTGTTGCTGTAGATAAAGTGTCTGTGACCTGTTCCTCGCTCCATCAGTGACTTGTGTTTTTCTACTTTTTAATGTGTTTTTTTCTGATTTCTTTCCGTGGAAATGTGACCCTTTTTATTTCCCTTCGGTTCGGATCCGGTTTGAAACGTTGTAAATAGCGTCGTGGTGTGAAAGTGCTCTTACGGTCTGAGACGATGTGAAGTCAATGGGAAAAGGACAAAAATAAAACACATTTTGAGGCTGAAACGGGCTCTTTTTGTCTTTTATTCACGTCACATTTACACACCACTGGATTCTTGTTTTTATTATGATTATTATTAGGCCCGAGCGCCACAAGCTGGCGAGAGGCCTATTAGTTTCGTAGTGCTGTGCAAAGCACGGCTGCGAAAGTGCGCACGAAATTGAGCGCGAAGCGCTCGCCCGCTTCCAAACACTCACTAGCGCATTCCCCAACTCATGCACGTTCCGTGCATATAACAATGATATAAAAATTGAACATTACTATTGTAAATGGGGCCAATAACAGAAAGTGGGCGGAGCCCACTCAAAAATCTCGAAAGTGTCTGCCAGTGACCAGGGACCCATACCAAAACATAGGAAAGCGCGTGCGCTTTCCGAAAATGTATAGTTTGCGAAATAAAAAAAAGGGGAAACATTGTTTTCACATCGGAATATTCTTCTTCTTCTTCTTAGGACCAACCCCCCTATTTTTCACCCAGTGAACACTGACGAAAAGTCAGGAAAATTTGCACACCTCTAAAAATCGTGCCTCTCTACATTCTGGCTATTTCCGCTTTCAGAAATTCAAAAATATGGCGCGTCAGCGCCCCCAAGTGTACAAAAAATGCATTACGGTATAGGAAAGTGCCCAATTTTTTTAAAATCGTAGAATCATAAAATTTGGCAGAGAGGTAGATAGTGACAAGAGAAGCAAAAAATATAATTACGGCAACGCTGTCCGCCCAACCAATTGTCGGCCATATTGGATCAAAATTCGCTAAACCTGATTCAGCGTTTTTTTTAAACTTCGTACTTTTACGAACTCCTCCTAGGGCGTTTGCCCGAACGAGCTGAAATTTGGTAAAAATGAAGTTGCGGAGTGTGGCATTAAAAGTTATCCAAATCAGCAACCTACGTTTTACGGTCTCTGTGCGGCGAAGCCGCAAAATTTGCCCAGAATTCCTGAAATTTTCAAATTTTTAATTTTACTCCCATTTGCACATATAAAGTCCGAATTGCATCAAATTTTAATCAGTTGTTAAACTCCCTGCCTAAAACCTATTAGAGGTGAAAGAATTAAATTCCGCGTGTTAGCGCCCCCTACAGATCAAAGCAAACTTTTATATGGGGAGCAAAAAATTTAGTTTTTTAGAATTTTTTAAAATTTTGCACAAAATTCCATTTTGGCCTACCGATCAAAAAAGCCAATAAGACCCATGTCATATTTTGTACGGCGAAGCCGTACCAATGACCAAAACATCCCATGTTATTCCTATGGGAAAATCGAAAAATGTCTCAAATTTGCATATTTTTTTACTACGCATTTTAACTAACTCCTCCTCGGCCGTAAGCCCGACCAACCTGAAATTTGGTGAACATCTTCCTGAGGAGTGGGGCACTAAAAGTTATCCAAATTGTTGGGATAAGTATTACGGTCTCCGTGTGGCGAAGCCCCAAATTTATGCAACATTTTTGAATAGACAGAAAAAACCCATGTTATTCCTATGGTGAAAATGCAAAATCACTCAAATTAAACTTTGTACTTTAACGCACTCCTCCTCGGGCGTAAGCCCGACCATCCAGAAATTTGGTGAAAATGATCTTGAGGAGTGGGCCATCTAAACTTATCCAGGATTTTACTACAAGTATTACAGTCTTTGTGCGCCGAAGCGGCAAACTTTGACAAAATTTTAGACATTTTCAGTGAAATATGAGCAGTAGGAGGCGCGGTAGCGCCACGGATTTGGCAGCAGGTATTTTATGAGGAAGGAAATTAGCGCGTAAAGCGCCCTCTAGCGATCTTGAGCGGCGGCGTGGCGCGGCGAGGGCAGATCATTGCCGCTTGCGGCTATATTTTCTGTTGTTATTGGCATTTTTTTTGGCATTTCATGTTTTAAATCTTAAAATATTGTAATACCACACATTTATTTTTATTAGTATGTCGTTTCCTCATCTAGATTTAGTGTTAGCGCTCCATCTACTGGCAGCAAGGGAAATTAGCTTGACATGCTAATTTAAAAAGGCCGTTGTAATTAACATGATTTGAGTCTGGAGATGTTTTATGGAGATAAAACCGCACAGGAGACCTACAGAGCGCTACTTTAGATGTCACAAATTTGTAAACTTGAAACAGAGTATTTTGTGAGGCCAGAGAAGGAGCAGAGAAGAGGACCTTGTAATCGGGATTAAATTAATAAGCCTGACTGAAGCTAAAAACAACTCCAGACATGTTTTTGATGAGATAATTACATTAGAACAGGGTTAAAAGATCAAAAAAGTCAATTTAGAAGAATATGTCGCAGTAAAAGTCGTATTGTTTGAGCGTTCAACCATGTTTTTTTGGAGTTTTGCATTGTTTCAGTCCCACTTTTTTGAGTTATCTTTAATATTCGCATCATGTTTTGCTTCTCTAGCGTTTTTTAAAAGTCCATTCAAGCTTCATATTATCCATTCTGATCACTTTAGCAATCAAATTTCAATCAAACAACAAACTTAAATAACTTCGATATAAACTGCCTCATTCCTCAATGCACCAGCAGCGACACTTACTTTTGGTGTTTCGTCTTTTTTTTCTTCGATATTTGTATATAATTGAAGCCAGACAATGTGAAAAAGCAAGGCTAGGTTGTCCAAAAGTGGTTAAAACGTCAAAATAATGCATAATATATGACTTTTAACTAAAAACGAATGGCAAAAAGTGCAAAACATGCCAGCTTTTTGAATGACAAGGGAATACAAATGGATTTAAATCAGCAGTCTTGACCAAGGAGTTCAGCCCAGCAAAGAGGAACTTCAGCGCCCTCGTGTGGGAGACTGGGGAATATTATCTGCCTTTCGGAATACAAACTTTTCACTCGAAGGGAAAGTTTACAAATCCACCTGGACGTCGACGCCGAGACGTGTCGAGAGGTGGTTTTTAAAGGGGTTTGACGACAACTTTTGGCCTTTTTTCTACGTCAGATCAGCAGAACTTTTGGATTACGGGGCATTCACGTCTGTCTCGATGCAGCTGTGGTTTTTTATTGAAAGTCGATGGTTCAAAGCACATTTTACTGTAAATGTTTTGTCAGTTTCTCATGACGGTTCTTTGTTATATGTATTTCCACCAGGTATATTGTAGTTTAAAGGTGTGTAACTTTTTGGGTGAAGGATAGACACTTTTTTTTGTCTCCATGGAGCTTTGAATCTTCCACAGTATGGCATTAAACATATGTATTTTGCATTAATTTAAGGCGGTGAATGCAACTGCAGGTGAATAGGAAAAAATCTTAAACTTAAAGATATCAATTTGAAACTTCGACTTAAGTTTACAAACATAAATGTAAGAAAAAAATGTATTACAAGTTTTTCATCATGTCATGTTTTTATGTAGAAATAAGGCATTTTCTGTGAAAAAATGTCCAAAATGTCACATATTTGGGACATTTAAATCTGAAAAATGGACAGAACCAGGTTTGAATTTCTTGGTTCATTTTGTACAAATATTAGTTTTTAAAAAAATGCACTGTGGGGATTTCTTTATTTAGTTTTTGAGTAAACTAGATCTGACTGAAAATTGTCCTAAAAATTCAAATTTCGTATAATTTATATTGAGTAAAAACTTCAATAAATCAGTTTTAGAATTAGATATCAACAAATCCTTGTTTGGTCTAAATCTTGTTGAGTCCAGATTGTACAGTTTGTGTGGATCTACTTTAGGCTGATCTTTATGTCTCGAGGGACAAAAATGCATTTGAAGAAAACAATGTCAGAGAAATCTATGGATGAAGTGGATTCAATGGAAGAATCAAACATCAGGAGCAGGTTGGACAGTGTTTTCATGTTAAAATGGAGTTGTGTCCGTAGAGCCGCGCCTTAATTAATTCCAGGTGTTTTTTAATCCTGAGAGCGGTCTCGCCTCTCCACAGATCTGACCTGTAACGTAGCCCGGTGTTCAGTGCCATACTGTGTCGGTTTTAATCGGTGGGTACTCACTTTTGCTCGAGTAAGTTTTGAATTGGAAAGTTTATTTGTACTCAAAGTAATTCAAAGTGCTTTACACAAGATGAAAAGAGGCATTAAAGTCTCAAAACAGTTTAAGACATTTATAATTATTAAAAATGCACTTGAACAGGTCCAAGTGCAGATAAACTCAACTCATTTAAAGTGACAGGTTTTAACGATTTTCGAATTTTGATTTTATTTGGTGTAATAATGTGTATTGTACATAAAAAAATATAGTTTTACACCAATCAAGTCACGGTTTGTGGAGAAAAGCTAAAAAATCTGTTTAAAATGACAGGAAGTAAAAAAACTGACATCACACTGTGAGACTCATTCCATCCAAAGGTTTTGCATAATTTACCCAAAATAAACAACTTATTTTACCCTTAAAACATTAATTCAACAAAATAAAGGTGTTCACGTGTATTTTGATTTGTCGGACAAAAAAATCTCCTACATTCGCCGAGTTTTAGTCCAGTGTGCAGAGGAATTTCCTGGTGTGATGTCATCATTTACAACCAGGAAGTGATATTTCAAAACTCAAAAAATGATAAAGTTGATCAAATGTGTAATTATTTTTAGCAAACTTTAAATATATTTGTCTTAGCTGTATTTTAGTTACATGAGTCCAACTTGTCAGAGGCCCTTTAAACGTTGCTGCATGAAACTGAAACACTGATTCCCCATGTTTAGTCTTCACTTTGCTCTTACTTCAGTGACATATTGTACAGTGTAACGATCTCGTGCTGGAGTTAAAGTGTTCATTTGTTCATATGTCATGACGGATTGATGCGAGATGTGTATAATTATCATTTAAAACTACATCGGTTCATTATTGACCTCATTCTGCCCCGCCCACTTTTGCCGTTCTTTGCACTTTTGTTGTAAACGCACTTCCGTTTGACGAGAACTCCGTTAAAGCTAATGACGAACGAGGGAAAAGTCTGACACTAAAATGTTACATAAAGTAGATTGATTTGTGTAAAATGTTTAATGAACACGAGCAACAACAAGTCAACAACGCAACGATTTCCTGAAAACGTCTTTTTAGTCATGTAGACAAAAATGTGACAAAAATACGATTAAAAGTGACAAAAACATGGAAAAAATGCGGCAACAAGTGACAAAAACGTAACTAAAAGTGAGAAAAATGTGAGTAAAAGTGACAAAAACGTGACAAAAAAACGGAAGAAAGTGACAAATGCACGACAATAAGTGACAAAAACGTGACAAGAACGCAACTAAAAGTGAGAAAAATGTGATTAAAAGTGACAAAAACGTGACAAAAACGTGGAAAAAACAGAATAAAGTGACAAAAATGCGGCAATAAGTGACGAAAACGCAACAAGTGACAAAAATGTGACTAAATGAGTGACAAAAATGTGAGTAAAAGTGACAAAAACTTGACAAAAAACGGAAGAAAGTGACAAAAATGCAGGGAAAAGGTGACGAAAATGTGACAATAAGTGACAAACAGGTGACAAAAAGTGACAAAAACACAAAAGTCTGACGCTAAAATGTTCCATAAAGTCGATTGATTTGTGTAAAATGTTTAATGAACACGAGCAACAACAAGTCACAACACAACGATTTCCTGAAAACGTCTTTTTAGTCGAGTAGAACTTATTTTCTGTTGAGCTCGTCTGCTCCGTGTGAACTACAACGGAAACAAGACGACGGCGCGTACGGCAACTTCAGGAATAAGATGCAGAAGAAACAGAGACATCAGTGTAAGACATCAATCTTTAAAGGGCCTATGACAGGTTGGACTCGTTTACCTAAAATACAGGTAAGATAAATATATTTTAAGGTTTTGCTAAAAATAATTGTACATTTGATCAATTTTATCATTTTTTAAAGTTTTGTAACATCACTTCCTGGTTGTAAATGATGACATCACACCAGGAAATGACTCTGCACACTCGGCTAAAACTCGGCTAATGTCACAGATTTTTTTGTCCGACAAATTAAAACACATGTGAACACCTTTATTTTGTTGAATTAATGTTTAAAGGGTAAAATAAGTTGTTTATTTTGGGTAAATTATGCAAAACCTTTGGATGGAATGAGTCTCCACAGTGTGATGTCATCAGTTTATTACTTCCTGTAAATAGATTTTTCAACTTTTCTCCACAAACCATGACTTGATTGGTGTAAAACAATATTTTTTATGCACAATACGTATTAACACACTAAATAAAATCAAAATGAGAAAATCGTTAAAACCTGTCATAGGCCCTTTAAGCTACGGTGGCCCCGAAGGGCAAAACACACACACATTAATACAAGATGCACCCAACTCAGAAAACACACTCCTGAATCGTGAGTGTTTTGAATTTGGGTGCGTGTTTTGTCCTTCGGGGCCACCGTACTTAGCGATTAAAGAAACAACAAAAACTACTGCATTCAGGCTCAATCTGTGGAGCTTTTTGTAAATGTTTAAATACATTTTTTTTTTTAATTAATAGCGTTCTAATATTAATGACGTTGTGACCTGGACGCACCAATCCATTTTGCTTTTTCTACAGAATAAAATCATCAATTTAGTAAACTTTTCAGACTTGTTTAGCTTGTATCGGGACATTTTTCTTGATTGAAAACACCAGATTTCATGCTTTATTTAGGGTTTTATCCTTCAAAATACAATTAATATCAGATTATAAATTGCAGTTACTCTTAGGAAGTAGTTTTCCCAAATACTTTTTAATTTCTTGGACGTAACGTTTCTCTTTTTGAGTACAAACCCTGAATACTTTACCCACCTCTGATTTTATTCACAAAAACTAGAACCATTTTAGTCTACAATTTGAACCGTTTTTGTATGAATGGACTGCATTGTGCGACTTGGTGGAAACATCCCTCACAAACATCATTTATTTCTTGGTTTGTTTTCAATATTTACATATAAGTTATTTCCGAACTGCCTTTTTCTTTTCCTGTTTTTTCTTTTCGCCGTTTTGAACATTTTCGACCGTAGCGTCATTTTGCGACACATTTTGTAAAGGTTTTGTAGCGTCTTGGTGCAAACCAGGAACACGGTGCTTTTAAAGAAACCAAAACGGCAGGATTTGATACGACGGACTCCGACTTTTGATACTTTTGAGTTTTGTTGGAGGATAAACTTGACTCGTGCTCGTGCTACAGTCAGTGCTACTTTTGTATTCTTGCTAATAAAACTCTGAAAACAAATGTGGATTTTATTGATTTATTTACACTTTTGAGGTTCTGCTGAGACTTTATTTTATTCGAAAAATGCTTTTAGCTTTTCTTTGGCCTAATTTTTCATTAGTGGAAGTTGAATTTAAAAATCAATTTTTTATTTATTTTTATTTTTATTTTTCACTTTTAAACCAATAATCAAGACTTAAACTCATAATCATGGCTTTAAACTCAAAAATTTGACATTTTGATTTTAAAACTTGAAATTTTGACTTTTAAACTTATAACTATGTCTTATAAACTCTAAATTTGGGATTTTAAACTCCAAAAATGACTTAAACTCATTAAGTGTGGTTTTAAAACAAATCAAAATGTTTACTACTAAACTCAGAAGTATGACTTTTATTCATAATTATGGCTTTAAATTTTTAAGTTTTGACTTGTAAACTTGAAATTTTGTCTTTTAAACTCATAACTATGTCTTTTAAACTCTAAATATGACTTAAACTCATTAAGTATGGTTTTAAAACTCAAAATGTTGACTTTTAAACTCATAATGATCAGAATCAGAAACGGTTTATTGGATGGTTTTATTGGAACTTGCTTCGGTGCACAATAATGAATAAAATATAACAAAATATATAAAAGAGGCATAAAATTAAGAATAAAATAGACTAAGATAGACTGAGACTATATACAGAATGTACAGTTGGCAGATGAGTAGTGCAAATACATAGTTCTTATATAATATATTGTTAAAGTGTCAGGTGTTATAAAGTGTTCATGAGTCCAACGGCAGAGGGAAAGAAACTGTTCTTGTGGCGGGAGGTTCTGGTCCAGATGGACCGTAGCCTCCTGCCCGAGTCTTGGAGACACAGGTCCTGGAGACAGGTCCTGGACAGATGGAAGGCTGCAGCCGATCACCTCAGCAGAAGCACTATCCGCTGTAGTCTCTGTTTGTCCCTCTGTGGCTCCTGTACCACACGGTGATGGAGGAGGTGAGGACGGACCACACGGTGATGGAGGAGGTGAGGATGGACCACACGGTGATGGAGGAGGTGACGATGGACCACACGGTGATGGAGGAGGTGAGGATGGACCACACGGTGATGGAGGAGGTGAGGATGGACCACACGGTGATGGAGGAGGTGAGGATGGACCACACGGTGATGGAGGAGGTGAGGATGGACCACACGGTGATGGAGGAGGTGAGGATGGACCACACGGTGATGGAGGAGGTGAGGATGGACCACACGGTGATGGAGGAGGTGAGGATGGACCACACGGTGATGGAGGAGGTGAGGATGGACCACACGGTGATGGAGAGAGTGAGGATGGACCACGGTGATGGAGGAGGTGAGGATGGACCACCACGGTGATGGAGGAGGTGAGGATGGACCACACGGTGATGGAGGAGGTGAGATGGACCACACGGTGATAGAGGAAGTGAGATGGAACCACGGTGATGGAGGAGGTGAGATGGACCACACACTGATGGAGGAGGTGATGGAGGAGGTGAGAGATGGACCACACGGTGATGGAGGAGGTGAGGATGGACCACCACGGTGATGGAGGAGGTGAGGATGGACCACGGTGATGGAGGAGGTGATGGAGGAGGTGAGATGGACCACGGTGATGGAGGAGGTGATGGAGGAGGTGAGGATGGACCACACGGTGATGGAGGAGGTGAGGATGGAGCACACGGTGATGGAGGAGGTGAGTTGGACCACACGGTGATGGAGGAGGTGAGGATGGACCACACGGTGATGGAGGAGGTGAGGATGGACCACACGGTGATGGAGGAGGTGATGATGGACCACACGGTGATGGAGGAGGTGATGGAGGAGGTGAGGATGGACCACACGGTGATGGAGGAGGTGATGGAGGAGGTGAGGATGGACCACACGGTGATGGAGGAGGTGAGGATGGACCACCAGGTGATGGAGGAGGTGAGATGGACCACACGGTGATGGAGGAGGTGAGGATGGACCCTACGGTGATGGAGGAGGTGAGATGGACCACACGGTGATGGAGGAGGTGAGATGGACCACACGGTGATGGAGGAGGTGAGGATGGAACACACGGTGATGGAGGAGGTGAGGATGGACCACCGCAGTGATGGAGGAGGTGAGGATGGACCACACGGTGATGGAGGAGGTGAGGATGGACCACACGGTGATGGAGGAGGTGAGGATGGACCACACGGTGATGGAGGAGGTGAGATGGACCACCACGGTGATGGAGGAGGTGAGGATGGACCCACACGGTGATGGAGGAGGTGAGGATGGACCACACGGTGATGGAGGAGGTGATGGAGGAGGTGAGGATGGACCACACGGTGATGGAGGAGGTGAGGATGGACCACACGGTGATGGAGGAGGTGAGGATGGACCACACGGTGATGGAGGAGGTGAGGATGGACCACACGGTGATGGAGGAAGTGAGATGGACCCCCGGTGATGGAGGAGGTGAGGATGGACCACACGGTGATGGAGGAGGTGAGGATGGAACACACGTTGAAGGAGGAGGGGATGATGGACCACACCGTGATGTAGGAGGTGAAGGAGGAGGTGAGGATGGACCCACACGGTGATGGAGGAGGTGAGATGGAGGTGATGGAGGAGGTGAGGATGGACCACACACTGATGGAGGAGGTGATGGAGGAGGTGAGGATGGACCACACGGTGATGGAGGAGGTGATGGAGGAGGTGAGGATGGACCACACGGTGATGGAGGAGGTGAGGATGGACCACACGGTGATGGAGGAGGTGAGGATGGACCACACGGTGATGGAGGAGGTGAGGATGGACCACGGTGATGGAGGAGCGAGATGGACCACGGTGATGGAGGAGGTGAGGATGGACCACACGGTGATGGAGGAGGTGAGGATGGACCACACGGTGATGGAGGAGGTGAGGATGGACCACACGGTGATGGAGGAGGTGATGGAGGAGGTGAGGATGGACTCAATGATGGTCATGTAGAACTGCTCCATCATCTGCTGCAGCTTGTCTTTCCTCAGCTGCAGCAGAAGTCCATCCTCTGCTGGTTCTTCCTGATGATGGAGCTGATGGTCGGCTCCACTTGAGGTCCTGAGTGAAGGAGGTGCCGAGGGAGCGGCTTCTTTTACTCTTTATTTCGTGGCAGATTTGCTTTGCATTCGTTGTGGGTTTGTTTCAGAAAAGTCCCATTCCAGTGTTTTTTGGCCCGACTTCTAAAAAGTGTAAACAGTGATATTTGTGCTTTTTTTGAGTGTTTTCTCAGTTGTGGCGCCTGTTCTTCTCGTTGTTGCTCGCCTGTGCAAAGCTGAACTTGTTTGCTGACGGCAGTTGGAGATTTAGGACACTTCAACTGCTGTACAATAATTATTAGTTCTGCTTTAATTTCCTCGACTCTTGGACTCAGAAACATTTTTACGGAGAGAAATGTCATGAGTTAAACTGAGTTTGATCCAAAGTCTGTGCCGGTGATAAATGTGAGCTGCAGTGTTCCTGTTGTTTATCTGGTTTTCCACAACTGTTCACTTGATTTTCTTTTTTTAGACGTAAGATACAAACATATTTAGCAGAGTATATCGACTTAGGACTTAAACTAATAATTATAGCTTTAAAACTCAAAAGTGTGACTTTTTTACTTTAAATTTTTATTTTTATTTTAAAACTTGAAATTTTGACTTTTAAACTCATAACTATGTCTTTTAAATTCCATACCGACTTTACAAACTCAAAACAATGACTATTAAACTTTAAAATGGCTTAAAATTTATGAATTTTAAACTTGAAATTTTGATTTTTAAACTAAATATTTATCAGAGTTGCAGACTTTATATTTGTCATCAGATAGAAAGCAGCGTTTTCACATTTTAGTCGTGTTTTGAGCTTTTACAGAAGAAAATGTCTTCACTCACCATCGACTCTCGAGTGTTTTTGCCGATCACTGCCAAAAATTAGATTAATTTGATGTGAACTACATAAACTAATAAAGCACTTGGGTGGTTTAGTCCTGGTTTAGAGAAGTGTTGTCCTGGTTTAGTCCTGGTTTAGTGCCGAGGGTCTCCCAGTCAAACGACAAAAACGCAAATAAATGCCACACAAAGGTGTCTATCTGTGTCTAAATCACAGTTACAAGTGATAAAAATGCGATTAAAACTGACAAAAACACGTTCATAGTGAGAGAAACGCAAAATATCCAGTTTTATTCAGCATCAAAAACGGGATATATCCTTTTTTTTAAACTATAAGTGACAAAAACGACAATGAAAATGACAACAACGTGACTAAAAACGACAAAAACGTGATTCTCTCTCTCTGTGTCTCTATTCTGTCTCTTTTTATTCTCTCCCTCCTCTCTCTCTCCCCTCTCCCCCCTCTCTCTCCCTTCCCTCTCTCCCCCCTCCCTCCCTCTTCTCTCCCCCCTCTCCCCTCCCTCTCCTCTCTCTCCCCGCCTCCTTTCATTGGCAGTAGATTGAGAGCCTCAGGTTAAACTTCATATTTAATCCCATTTTTACACATTTGTGCCGTTCCAAACCAAACAGCCTCTGCTCCACCGGCTCTGACGGCTCTAACAGCTCCATCGGCTCCATCGTCTGTGACACGTGGTTTGGACCTCGTGGTTTGGACCTCGTGGTTTGGACCTCGTGGTTTGGACCTCGTGGTTTGGACCTCGTGGTTTGGACCTCGTGGTTTGGACCTCGTGGTTCGGACCTCGTGGTTCGGACCTCGTCGTTTGGACCTCGTCGTTTGGACCTCGTGGTTTGGACCTCGTGGTTCGGACCTCGGTTCGGACTCGTGGTTCGACCTCGTGGTTCGACTCGTGGTTCGACCTCGTGGTATGGACCTCGTGGTTCGACCTCGCCGCTCGACCTCGCCGCTTTGGACCTCGTGGTTTGACCTCGCGGTTCGGACCTCGTGGTTCGACCTGGTTCGACCTCGTGGTTCGACCTCGTGGTATGGACCTCGTGGTTTGGACCTCGCGGTTTGGACCTCGTGGTATGGACCTCGTGGTTTGGACCCGTGGTTTGGACCTCGTGGTTCGGACCTCGTGGTTCGGACCTCGTGGTTCGGACCTCGTGGTATGGACCTCGTGGTGTGGACCACGTGGTTTGGACCTCGTGGTTCGACCTCGTGGTTCGGACCTCGCCGCTTGGACCTCGCCGCTGGACCTCGTGGTTTGGACCTCGTGGTATGGACCTCGTGGTTTTGGACCTCGTGGTTTGGACCTCGTGGTTCGGACCTCGTCGTTTGGACCTCGTGGTTTGGACCTCGTGGTTTGGACCTCGTGGTTTGGACCTCGTGGTTTGGACCTCGTGGTTTGGACCTCGTGGTTCGGACCTCGTGGTTCGGACCTCGTCGTTTGGACCTCGTGGTTTGGACCTCGTGGTTTGGACCTCGTGGTTTGGACCTCGTCGTTGGGCTGGTTATAGCCAAACATATATATTTTTACACAGTGGTCCATCAGGCACCACTTCAGAATCAGGAGGAACTCTGATCCTGGATCGAGCCCGGTCGAGGACATGACCCAAAACCCGCTCCGGGTTCATGAGTTATTTGCATTTTAACATTTTAACACTGAACAACTCTGGATAAAGTGGAGGCTTATGGAGTGTGCCACGTTTGAATGATTTTATTGAAATGTATCTGTTGTGTAAGAAGCCCAAGTCAAGTTATTCCAGTTGAACAATTATGACTTTAAATGTTGACTTTAAAAGTCACATTTAAAAAAAAAAACTTTTAAACCAATAATTAAGACTTAAACTCATAATCATGGCTTTACAATTCTGAGGAAACAGAACACATTCGTTCAAATCTGGAAGTACTTACTAAGTCCAAAACTGAATCTCCAGACTCATAATGTTCACAGACTTGAGTGTGTCCTGAGCTGCAGTGGTTCAGGTGATAAATGCAGTAGACACAGCTACCTTGACATCAGGTTGTGGGTTCAAAGCCCGATAGTCTCATTTAGCCATTTTAAGTCGTTGCTAAGTTCAAACCAGACTGTAATGTTCACAGACTTGAGTGAGACGTGAACTGCAGTGGTTCAGGAGATAAACACACGCATGACCAGCCTGACTCCAGGCTGAGGGTTCAATCCGGATTTTTGCCTTGACCACATATGAAGAATATTTGAAAAAATGTTTTTATAATTTAGATAAACATGAAACTGACACAGAACTCCAATAATGTAACTGTCATAGCTATATTTTGGGTTTGTTGAGGTGTAGTCTTTAGCCACCTGAGCCCTTGTGAGAGCGGGATTCAAACCAGAAACCTTTGCACAAGAGGACAAACCATCTGAGCCACAGGAAACCGAACAACGACTTCAAATGTGAGATACAACTATCAGAGTAAAGCTGTGCAAATCTTACCCTCAAAACAATCTGGAATATGTTGGACTCTTGTGGGACACTCTCTTGGTCCAGAGGTTAATGAGACGCACTGAAGCCCAACGACAGCCTTAATGAGAGGTTGTGGGTTCAAACCTGAAGTTTACTTTGGCACACACATTTAATGATCGTGAAAAGAACATGGTCCAGTTTAGTGAAAGAAGGGACTTGAACCAGAATCCTCAGAATCAAAACCCTGAGACTCTTCCAGACGAGTGCTTTTCCTCCTGGAGCCACAGTGAACCTGAACGAGAACAATCAGATGTGAGAGAAAAACATTAGACTGAACGTGTGCAAATCTAAATCTCCCAAACAATCTAAATGACAGAGACCTTTGTGTGTTTGTGGTTCAGAGGTTAAGACCATGGACTTTAAGTCTGTGCTGTTCTGAGGTTGTGGGTTCTAAACCTGACCTCTGGCTTTGAGTACAACACATATCCTCACTGTTGAAGAAGTCTGACATTACAAGACAAAACTTAGAAAATACTTTAAAAACCAAAAACTTATTGAAGTAAAATTTTGTCACTTTGATTACAGTTAGAATGTCACACACTCGCCATGCTAAGCCAAGCTTAGAGTGTGTGGAGTTGACCTGACAGCTCTGGAGCCTGACTGGACCTGCTTTTCAGAATCAGAATCTAGAAGAGAATCATTTATTAAAGGCCACACAACAGAGTTGGTGGAATTTGTTTTGGGTGCAGCAGTTAATGCCTCACATCTTCTCATGTGTCAGTTCCATCATCAGCAACTGAGACTCCAGCCTTCTGAGCCCAGAGCTGGACTAGACCTGTTGAGCCCCTGGTGAATGTGCAGCAGGGTGGGAGCTGGAACCAGCGACCCTAGATCCAGCTGGTCCCTGCTGTGGTGGGCGCTCTCCTGCTCCTCCACTGGCTCCCCCGACCTCCAGACTCTTTCATGTGTGTTTTTGTTTCATTTTCACAGGTTTCACTCCAAAAAGAACAACATGCCTCAGTCTGGAGTTCCTGTGAGAGACCAGGAATCGAACCAGCAACCTCTGAGCATCAGCCCTGGCCTAACCCAGAGCTTTACTCTCCTGAGCTACAGAGAACAGAACACAGTCCTGAAGGAACTTAAAATGATAACATTTAATAATCAAACCTCTTTAACGTAAAACGTCACAGTCGAAGTTTTCATTTGTCCGAGTATTTTCTCAAAGTTCGCGTCGGTTTGAGGCTCAGACACAAATCTCAGAGTCGGGATCTGAACCCACAACCTCAGAACCCACTATTATGACAAAAACTGTAACTGCAGCAAGAGAATGTTTACAAAGATTATAGAAGACCCTTTTCATTGGAAGAACGTTTCTACTTGCAGGTCAAAGGAAATGCTGGAGAAGTTGTGGCTCATGTGGCC